>JAJONR010001952.1:0-90547 GCA_029582245.1 Solanum etuberosum | reverse complement strand
TATATATTTGCATTAACGAAAATATTTATCTCATAAAAATTAGCTATTAAATAAATAATAAAAATTAAACTAATACAAACTTCAACTGGCGTTATTAGAAGTCAAATGAACTTTTCTTCTTCGAAAATACTGAAATATTAAGAAATAGTAAATTAGTAAAATAAAAGGGCAATGTTTACATAGTAATAACTATTTTAATCGAACTTTCTGACAATCTAAATACATAAGTAGCATTGATAAATAAAGTCATTCTTTTGTCTTGAGCATCAAAAAAATAAATCGTGATAATTCTCTAACTCTTGAGAAGTTTAATAATTTTGAAAAAATATATTCAAAATTATATATCTACATCACAAGAGAAATTGTTAACAAAAACAAATGAATTTAGACTACAAGAAAAATTAAACTAATACAAACTTTCCTTGGCGTTATTACAAGTCATATGAATTTTTCTTCGTCGAAAATACTGAAATATTAAGAAATAGTAAATAAGTAAAATAAAAGGGCGATGTTTATATAGTAATAACTATTTTGAAGCAAATTTCCTGACAATCTAAATGTAACACCCCGTAGCCTAAAGAGGAAAGCTTAGCAAAATTTCAGAACTTATAGGTGTCACCCACGAGGGGCAACCACACCCCGGGGTTGGACCCACGCCCCATAGGTGAGCCTCGTGGATGGGCACCATGGAACACTGTCTGAGGCAGTGAACCACGGCCAGGACCCACGCCCCGTGGATGGGTTCACGACCCGTGGTTGGGAGTCGTAGGTCCAAGGCCCAAAAATCAATCCCAGATGAGGAACCACGTTTGACCAGGACAGACCGTAGGTCAATCCATGATCCGTCGGCGTGGTCTCGTGGGTGGGCCCGAGGGACGGTTAAGTTGAGGGCTTAAGGGTCTTTTTCGAATTTAATTAGAATTAAGTTGAGTCATTTTGAATAAACCTAGACCACCTATATAAGTATTTTTAACCCCTAAAATCATCCATTTAAGTCATTCTCTCAAATCCCAAAAAAAAACCAAAACCCCTCTAAAAAATTCTCTCTCTAGAAGTTGGAAGAAGAAGGAAGAAATTGAAGCTAGGTCAAGTTTAAAGTCTCCAATCTTCAAACTTTTGTGGGCATTGTGACTAAGGTTTGATAGCTTTTCATCCATGAATTTCTTCCACCCATGGAGTCCCCTAGAATTCCCCAATTGTGAAGTCTAAATCCCCAATTCTAGCTATGGTTTCTTCCAATGTTGTGGGTTATGATGATTATTGATCCAATTGAGTGGATTGTGATAGTTTATGATTGAATTAGTAGAATTACATGTTATTAGAGTGAAATTACATGTACCCATGCCTATTCCATGATTATAACCTAGAATTGATATAATTGGGTTGGTGCCAAGAAGGGAAACTATATGGGTTTAGGCTTATCCTTATAGAATTGTTGAATTATGATTATAATTGCTTGATAATGAAGCTTAGATGATGATCATGATATATAGGGCTTGAGAGTAAAGCTTATGATGTAAATTGTTGGTAATAGTTGAGGAAGGGATACTTCCCACATGAATTGCCTAATTATGAATGTGTAAATGTGAAAGGCTTGCTCACATGAATGATTCTAGGTTTGAAGGAAGTGCTCACCTAAAACGAATCTAGACTAAAAGATGATGTAATAGATGAGGCTAGAGGCGATCACCCTTGACCTCCATATGAAAGGATATGAGGTGATTCCCATACTCCTTAGAATTGAACTAAGAGGTGAGTCCCCACGTTCCTATGATGATGAATGGACATGGAGGCGAGTACCCATGCTTTTTATGAAATAATGTAGAGGCGAGTTCCCGTGTCATATGATGAGGATGTGGAGGCGAGTACCCGCAATTAAAAGGTAAGTAAGGCAAGAGGCGAATACCCATTAGCCTTTGTAAGTTAGGCAATGAGGCGAATCCCCATGTCTTTAAAAGTAAGTATAAACTACGTGAACTATCTTATGAAGAATGAATAGCTTGGATTGTTTCTTGAGGTACCTTCCATGAGGTAAGTTGACTAAGAGGTGATGACCCAAGTCTTGACTAAGGATGAATAAGGTTGCTTGAGAAGTATTCCTTTCTTATTATGATATCGATGTATGTGCATGATTATGCTTATGGTTTATATTGACTAACCATGATGTTTATGTTGTTTATGCTAGCTATCATATTTAGTACTTAATTTTACTAATGCATACTCTTTCCTACATTCTTATCAACTGTAGGGCCCGATGACATAGATTCTCACACTCGTGGCTAGCTTCGTTGTTAATCAAGGGAGTGAAGATTTGGTGAGTCCTCATTGGTTCGAGGATGTGATCACCACTTTATTTTATGTTTTTCTTTTATGTCTTGGACTATTGTATGGGCTGTGTCCCAAGACTTTATTCATGTTGTTTTAGATGATTTGAGACTATGCTATTAGACTTCCGCTCGTTTTATAAAAGACTTTGATTGTGTTGAAATGTTTTAAATTTTCGCACCATTTTCTATTACTTTATGTTATGATATGCTAGGTTGCTTGTATGAGGCCTCTCGGGGTCTTGTACGTCTTTTTACATCTAGGGGATACCCCTGGGTCGTGGAAAACTTGGTATCAGAGCACAATGTTTAGAATGGTTCTAGGATGTCTCAAACCACGTCAAGTAGAGTCTTATTCATAAGTGTGAAACGCGCCACATTTATGAATGAGAGGCTACTAGATGTTTAGGAAACTTCACTTGTTCATTCCTTTAAAGTCGTGCCTTGGAGTTTAACTCTATAAAGTCTTTCTCCTAATCCTTACCCGATGGTTTTCAGGATATGACTACTAGAAGGGCTAATGCTAGAAGGACTGAGGGAGACAATGTGGTACAAGAAGTTCCTCCTGAAGCTACTCCTCAAGCTCCGATTGATCCTTTGGATGACAATGTGACAAATACGGAGTTTAGGTCGGCTTTTCAAGTGTTAGCTCAAGCCGTGAAGGCACAATCCAATAGAGAGGTGGTAACTCATGTGAACCCAAATGTGGGTACTGCGGCGGCAAGAGTGAAGGACTTTACAAGGATGAACCCTCCTGAATTTCATGGTTCCAAAGTGGAGGAAGATCCTCAAGAGTTTATCGATGAGGTCTATAAGATACTTGCTATTATGGGAGTGACAACGGTAGAGAGAGCGGAGTTAGCCACCTACCAACTCATAGGGGTTGCTCATATTTGGTTTTATCAATGGAAGGAGGCTAGGCCGGAAGAAGCGGGTCTCATAGAGTGGGAAAGGTTCAAAAGTGCTTTTCTTGATCGATTTTCCCTCTTGAAATGAGAGAGGCCAAGGTTCTAGAGTTCATTAACCTTAGGCAAGGAAATAAGAGTGTAAGGAAATACGCTTTGAGGTTCAATCAACTATCTAAATATGCCCCTTCTATTGTGGCAGATCGTAGGACCAAAATGAGTAAGTTTGTGTCAGGAGTGTCCGACTTGGTTGTCAAAGAATGCCGCACCACTATGCTTGTCCATGACATGGACATTTCTCACCTTATGGTGCATGCCCAACAAATTGAGAAAGAAAATCTCAAGGAAAGATATAGAGAGGCAAAGAGAGCAAGAGTGGATGATGGTAAATATTCACATTCTAGGTCCGGTGGACGGGGTCGTTCAAGGTTTCAACAAAAGTTCTCCGGGCAAGGTTCTTCAAATGCTTTTCCAAGGTCTAACAATGAAAGGGTGTCTAACCCCAAGCCTCAAGGAGATGGTGGTAAGTCCTCAATGCCTACTTGTGCCAAATATGGAAGAATTCATAAGGGTAAGTGTCTAGCGGGCTCCAATGCTTGCTTTGGGTGTGGTAAGACGGATCACAAGATAAGGAATTGTCCTTCGATTGCTAAGAATGAGGGAGATACTCGTCGTAGGGCTCAACCCTACCCTTCATCCGGTCCAAGTGGTTCGGGTGCAAGTGCTCCTAAGCAGAACCAATTCTATGCTCTCCAAACTAGAGGTGATCAAGAGAACTACCCGGATGTGGTGACTGGTATGTTAAAAGTTTTTCAATTAGGTGTGTATGCTTTGCTTGATCCAGGAGCTACTTTGTCTTTTGTGACACCTTATGTGGCCATGAGGTTTGATGTGCTCCCCGATGTGTTGTTAGAACCTTTTTCTGTCTCTACTCCTGTTGGTGATTCTGTGTTGGCTGAAAGGGTATATAGAAGATGTCCCATTTCCTTATCCCATAGAGTTACTCTTGTTGACTTGGTAGAGCTTGATATGTTAGACTTTGATGTCATCCTTGGGATGTATTGGTTGCATTCATGTTATGCTTCTATAGATTGTAGAACTCGTGTAGTCAAATTTCAATTCCCAAATGAGCCTATCCTAGAGTGGAAGGGGGGAAATTCTATGCCTAGAGGTCAATTTGTTTCTTACCTTAAAGCTAGGAAAATGATTTTCAAGGGTTGTATGTATCATATAGTGAGGGTGAGGGATGTGGATTCCGAAGTCCCTAGTCTTGAGTTAGTCCCTATTGTTAATGAGTTTCCGGAAGTATTTCCTGATGATTTGCCCGATATTCCTCCTGAAAGGAAAATAGACTTCGGTATTGACCTTCTCCCGGATACACAACCTATCTCTATTCCTCCTTATAGAATGGCTCCGAAGGAACTTAAGGAGTTGAAAGAACAATTGAAGGATCTATTGGATAAAGGTTTCATCCGACAGAGTATCTCTCGTTGGGGTGCTCTGGTTTTATTTGTTAAGAAGAAAGATGGGTCCCTTCGTATGTGTATTGATTATCGACAATTGAACAAGGTTACCATTAAGAACAAGTATCCTCTTCCAAGGATGGATGATTTATTTGACCAACTTCAAGGGGCAATTTATTTCTCTAAGATTGATCTCCGGTTGGGTTATCACCAATTGAGGGTGAAAGAAGAAGATAATCCGAAAATGGTTTTTAGGACCCGATATGACCATTATGAGTTCTTGGTGATGTCCTTTGGTTTGACTAACGCTCCGGCGGCGTTTATGGACTTGATGAATAGAGTGTTCCGACATTTTCTTGACATGTTTGTGATCGTGTTTATCGATGATATTTTGATCTATTCAAGAAATGAGAATGAGCATATGGATCATTTGAGGATCGTATTGCAAATCCTCAAGGACCAACAACTTTTTACAAAGTTTAGCAAATGTGAATTTTGGTTGATATCCGTTGCTTTCCTTGGTGACATAGTTTCAAGCAAGGGTATTGAGGTAGATCCGATTAAGACGGATGCGGTTAAGAGTTGACCTAGACCTCTATCACCGATAAATATTAGAAGTTTCTTGGGTTTGGCCGGTTATTATAGAAGGTTTGTTGAGGGGTTTTCCTCCATTGCTTCTCCTTTTGACGGCCTTGACTCAAAAAAAGGCTAAGTTCATATGGTCGGATGCTTGTGAGAAAAGTTTTCAAGAGTTGAAAGATAGACTTACTTCCACTCCGGTGTTGACTTTACTAGAAGGTACAGATGGTTTTGTGGTATATTGTGATGCCTCTAGAGTTGGGTTGGGAAGTGTGCTTATGCAAAATGGTAAGGTGATTGCCTATGCTTCAAGGCAACTTAAGTTTCATGAGAAGAGCTATCCTACCCACGACCTTGAATTAGCAGCGGTGGTAATTTCCTTAAAGATTTGGAGGTATTATTTGTATGGGGTTCACGTGGATTTTTTCACCGACCATAAGAGTTTACAATATGTGTTTACCCAAAAAGATCTAAATCTTCGCCAAAGAAGGTGGTTGGAATTATTGAAGGATTACGATATCAGTGTTCTTTATCACCCCGAAAAGGTGAATGTAGTAGCGGATGCTCTTAGTAGGTTGTCTATGGGTAGTGTTGCACATGTTGATGATAATAGAAAAGAGTTGGCATGAGATATACATAGATTGATCCGATTGGGTGTTCGATTGGTAGATTCCGACAAGGGTGGTGTCATGGTCCATAATGGTTCCGAGTCATCTTTTGTAAAGGATGTGAAAGCTAACCAATGTCTAGATCCAACTTTGGTGGAATTGAAAGGAGCGGTACTCAAGAAGTCCGTTGAGGCTTTCTCCAAAGGGAGAGATGGGGTACTTAGATACCAAGGTCGATTATGTGTTCCAAATGTTGATGAGCTAAAGGAACAAATTTTGGTAGAAGCCCATAGTTCGCGGTATTCCATTTATCTGGGAGCCACCAAGATGTACCATGATTTACGAGAAGTCTATTGGTGGAATGGGATGAAGAAGGATATTGTAGTATTTGTGGCCAAATATCCAAATTGCCAACAAGTAAAGGTTGAGCATCAGAAACCGAGAGGTTTAGCTCAAGATATTAGCATTCCTACTTGGAAGTGGGAAGACATAAATATGGACTTTATAGTTGGTTTGCCTTGCACCCGGTGACAACATGACTCTATTTGGGTGGTGGTAGATCGGATGACAAAATCGACATATTTCCTTCCTGTCAAGATTTCTTATTCGGCGGAAGATCATGCCAAGTTGTATTTGAGAGAGATGGTAAGGCTAAATGGAGTACGTTTGTCCATTATTTCCGATCGTGGTACCCAATTTACTTCCCAGTTTTGGAAGTCATTTCAAAAGGGACTTGGCACTAAGGTTAAGCTTAGCACAACTTTTCACCCACAAACCGATGGGAAAACGGAGCGAACGATCCAAACTTTAGAGGATATGTTGAGAGCATGTGTCATCGATTTCAAGGGAAGTTGGGATGATCACTTGCCGTTGATAGAGTTCGCTTATAATAATAGCTACCATTCTAGTATTGGTAGGGCCCCTTTTGAAGCTCTCTATGGAAGGAGGTGTAGATCTCCTATAGGGTGGTTTGAAGTGGGTGAAGTTGCTTTGATTGGACCCGAATTAGTTCATGAGGCTATGGAGAAAGTCCAGCTCATTAGAGAGAGGTTGAGAACAGCCAAAGCCGATAAAAGTCCTATGCCGATGTTAGAAGAAGAGACTTAGAGTTTGAGGTCAGTGATTGGGTCTATTTGAAAATCTCACCCATGAAGGGTGTGATGAGATTTGGCAAGAGGGGGAAGCTTAGTCCCCGATACGTGGGCCCGTATCAAATCTTGAGACATATTGGGAAGGTTGCTTATGAGTTGGATTTGCCAAATGATTTGGCAATGGTGCATCCCATTTTCCATGTCTCTATGCTTAAGAAGTGTGTTGGAGATCCAACATCCTTAGTTTCCCTAGAAGGGTTGGGAGTTGATGAAAATCTCTCTTATGAAGAAGTTTCAGTTGAGATTTTAGACCGGCAAGTTAAGAGATTGAGGAACAAGAAAGTTGCTTCTGTGAAGGTTTTGTGGAGAAACCACTTAGTTGAGGGTGCTATTTGGGAGAACGATATGAAGTCCCGCTATCCTCATCTTTTTCATTCTACTCCTATTCAAGCTTGAGGTAATGAATTTCCTCTTGGTGTACTTTATGATTTGAAGTCATGTATGTTTTATGTATTCCATGATTTCCTTATGATTATGCATGTTCATGAATTGCTTAAGTCTTGAAAGAAACGACTTATGTGAATTATTTTCCTCATGTTGTTGTGCATTAAGTATGAGTTGCCTATAGGCTTCATGAGATGAATTGTTGAACATGCCTTGACTTAGAGTGGATATTTCCTCGTTGAGTATGTGCCTTGAGTGTTGAATGCATATAGGCTCCATGAGATTGTGTTGAGCATGCTTCTAAGTTTGGAGATGGTAAGTTCCTCCTTGAATGAAAGAAATCTGAAAATTTCATGCATATTGGGTTGTTATATGTAGTTCCTACTTCCTTATGGTGCATTGAGTATGTTTGGCTTGGAGTTGATGTTTCCTCCTTAGGTCTATGCATTTAGATGAGTTCCATGGATGATGGGCTGCTAGTCTTGAGTCTTTTCGTTTAGAAACGTGCTTAGAATCTCATTCGAGGATGAATGTTCCCAAGGGGGATATATTGTAACACCCCTTAGCCTAAAGAGGAGAGCTTAGCAAAATTTCAGAACTTCCAGGTGTCACCCACGAGGGGCAACCACGCCCCGTGGTTGGACCCATGCCCCGTAGGTGAGCCTCGTGGATGGGCACCATGGAACACTATCTGAGGCACTGAACCAGGACTAGGACCCACACCCCGTGGATGGGTGCATGGCCCGTGGTTGGGAGTCGTAGGTCCAAGGCCCAAAAATCAAGTCCCAGACGAGGAATCATGTTTGACCAGGATGGACCGTAGGTCCATCCACAGTCCGTCGGTGTGGTCTCGTGGGTGGGCCTGAGGGACGGTTAAGTTGAGGGCTTAAGGGTATTTTCCGGATATAATTAGAATTAAGTTGTGTCGTTTTGACTAAACCTAGACCACCTATATAAGTATTTTTAACCCCCAAAATCCTCCATTTAAGTCATTCTCTCAAATCCCAAAAGAAAACCCAAAACCCCTCTAAAAAATTCTCTCTCTAGAAGTTGGGAGAAGAAGGAAGAAATTGAAGCTAGGTCAAGTTCAAAGTCGCCAATCTTCAAGCTTTTGTGGGCATTGTGACTAAGGTATGATAGCTTTTCATCCATGTATTTCTTCCACCCATGGAGTCCCCTAGAATTCCCCAATTGTGAAGTCTAAATCCCCAATTCTAGCTAGGGTTTCTTCCAATGTTATGGGTTATGATAATTATTGATCTAATTGAGTGGATTGTGATTGTTTATGATTGAGTTAGTAGAATTACATGTTATTAGAGTGAAATTACATATACCCATGCCTATTCCGTGATTATAACCTAGAATTGATATAATTGGGTTGGTGCCATGAAGGCAAATTTTGTGGGTTTAGGCTTATCCTTATAGAATTGATGAATTATGATTAGAATTGCTTGAGAATGAAACTTAGATGATGATCATGATATCTAGGGATTGAGAGTAAAGCTTATGATGTGAATTGTTGGTAATTGATGTTATTGTTTAGGAAGGGATACTTCCCACATGAATTGCCTAATTATGAATGTGTAAATGTGAAAGCCTTCCTCACATGAATGATTCTAGGTTTGAAAGGAATGCTCACCTAAAATGAATATAGACTAAAATATGATGTAATAGATGAGGTTAGAGGCGATCACCCTTGACCTCCACATGAAAGGATATGAGGTGATTCCCATACTCCTTAGAATTGAACTAAGAGGTGAGTCCCCACGTTCCTATATGATGATGAATGGACATGGAGGCGAGTACCCATGCTCCTTATGAAATTATGTGGAGGCGAGTACCCATGTCATATGATGAGGTTGTGGAGGCGAGTACCCGCAATCTAAAGGTAAGTAAGGCAAGAGGCGAATACCCATTAGCCATTGTAAGTTAGGCAATGTGGCGAATCCCCATGTCTTTAAAAGTAAGTATAACCTACGTGAACTATCTTATGAAGAATGAATAGCTTGGATTGTTGCTTGAGGTACCTTCCATGAGGTAAGTTAACTAAGAAGTGATGACCCAAGTCTTGACTAAGGATGAGTAAGGTTGCTTGAGAAGTATTTCTTTCTTATTAAGATATCGATGTATGTGCATGATTATGCTTATGGTGTATATTGACTAACCATGATGTTTATGTTATTTATGCTAGCTATCATATTTAGTACTTAATTGTACTAACGCATACTCTTGCCTACATTCTTATCAAATGTAGGGTCCGGCGACATAGATTCTCACACTCGTGGCTAGCTTCGTGGTTGATCAAGGGAGTGAATATTTGGTGAGTCCTCATTGTGTTCAAGGATGTGATCACCACTTTCTTTTATGTTTTTCTTTTATGTCTTGGACTATTATATGGGCTGTGTCCCAAGACTTTATTCATGTTGTTTTAGATGGTTTGAGACTATGGTATTAGACTTCTGCTCGTTTTATAAAAGACTTTGATTGTGTTGAAATGTTTTAAATTTTCGCACCATTTTCTATTACTTTATGTTATGATATGCTAGGTGGCTTGTATGAGGCCTCTCGGGGTCTTGTACGCCTTGTTACATCTAGGGGGTACCCCTAGGTCGTGACACTAAATCACATAAGTATCATTGATAAATAAAGTCATTATTTTGTCTTGGGCATCCAAAAAACAAATCGTGAAAATTCTCTAACTTTTGAGGAGTTTAATAATTTTGAAAAAAGATATTCAGAAGCATATATCTACATCACAAGAGAAATGTTAACAAAAACAAATGAATTTAGACTACAATAAAAATTAAACTAATACAAACTTCAACTGGCGTTATTACAAGTCATATAAACTTTTCTTCGTAGAAAATACTAAAATATTAAGAAATAGTAAATCAGTAAAACAAAAGGGAGATGTTTATATAGTAATAACTATTTTGAAGTAAACTTTCTGACAATCTAAATTACATAAGTAACATTGATAAATAAAGTCATTCTTTTGTCTTGAGCATAAAAAAAAACAAATTGTGACAATTCTGTAACTCTTGAGAAGTTTAATAATTTTTGAAAAAGATATTCAGAAGCATATATCTACATCACAAGAGAAATTGTTAAGAAAAACAAATGAATTTAGATTACATCATGTTAACTTCATATATTGGAACACTACTTACTAATGTATAGACTAAGCAAAAAAATAATTATTATATCATCACAATTATTTCCTCAAGTACTCGAGGTTAAGGAATATTCCCTCTTAGGATAGAACAATTTACTTCATCAGAATAGCGGTACCTCATTTTCCGCTAAACTTCGTACTCACTCAATGATAATTTGCAATGGGTGTGCATATTCTCTCTTCGGTGCATTTTAGCGAGGATTGCTAAGGTGCGCAGATTTCAGAAAATGACTCTTAGCTCAGCTATAACACCGACAATGGTGATGCTGGTCGAGGGATTGTGTAGTAAACGCCATCCAATTACCTTTGGAAGCTATCTCCCTCGCTCATGATGACGGATACTTCATTTTTTGATTTGATTCAAAGGAAGTTTGTGACAAAGTTTTGATGGGAGGACCTTACACGTATCGGAATAAGCCTTTCATGATTCAGGCTTGTAAACGCGACTTTGAATTCAATCCGGACTGCATCACAACTATTCCATTATGGGTCGTAGGATTTTTGTCTAATGAATCTTTGAGTAAAATTACAAGTGCACTTGGTAAGACCCTATATTACGATAGGAAAACAATGACAATGGAGCGGATCTCTTATGCTCGTGTACTGGTGGAAGTTGATGTTGGCCAACCTCTAATTGAATCTGTGGAAATAGCTTCACCTGATGGTACCTATACGCAGCGTATTGATTATGAATGGCGCCCAAAATTTTGTCATCACTGCCTCAAGTTTGAACACATTGAAGATCAGTGTCGCACTAAACAAGAACAACAACAACCTGAAGATGAATTCCACCAAGCACCACGGCGGAGATGGAACAAGGGGCGGCGTGGTCAACAGAATAACAAGAAATTATGGACTGTTAAGCCTGAGGGGGATCCCAAACCTCTAGTTCCTACAGATCCTGAACCAACTATAAAGGACTCTACTCAGTTGATGCAGATGAACATTCAGGAGGAAGGTCAGACATCACACCGACCTGATAGAGTGTCAGCTAATAGGTTTGATTGCTTGAATGGGCTTGTAGGTGAAGGGGACACTGGGTTAACAAAGGACCCAGGAATCTCTCCACACTACCTATGATTATATCCACATGGAATATAAGGGGCTTGAATCATCCCCAAAAGCAAAAGGAGGTGCGACTCTTTTTGCAGAAGAATAAGGTGGATGTATTTGGGTGTCTTGAAACAAGAGTGAAGGAAAATAAATCTACAACTATCCTTAAAAAGGTAGTACAAGGATGGAACACTAGATGTAGCTACCCAATGGCCAATAATGGTATGATTTGGTTGTGCTGGAGACCACATGTTCCAATACAGATGATCCAAGTTAGTGAGCAATTCCTTCATTGTAAAGTGGAGACTACTGCCTTCGCTACCATGCTCATAATAGTTTATGCAAAAAATAAGGCGCAATTGAGGAAATCTCTATGGAGCGACTTAATTCAGCTAGGGAGGAACATTCAGGAACTATGGCTTCTCAACTGGGATTTTAATGCAGTACTTACAGCTAAACATAGAGTTGGATCACAGGTGACTCAAGCTGAGAATCAGGACTTTCAAGATTGGATTGATGAGCTCCAACTTACTCCTATCAAATCCAAAGGCTGGTTTTATACCTTCTGTAACAAGCAGGAGGGAACAACTAGGGTCTATTCTAAAATAGATCGGACCTTCAGAAACATTCCATGGCTGTAGAAGTACGGTGGTCTAGAGACAAAGTTCATGAATCCGGGGGTCTCAGATCACACCCCCTCATCACAGATTGTATGTTGGTGTTTAATATGAAGCCAAAGCCATTCAAACTTTACTCCACGGTTATGCAACACCCTGAATTTTCAGATAAGGTGTAGAAGGTATGCAATCAACAAGTAAAAGGTACACACATGTATCAACTCTGGACCAAACTGAAATTGTTGAAGTTTAAATTGAAGGACTTAAATGCTTACTTAGCATCCTATACTCAAAGTCTCCATCAGGCTAGAGGAAAGCCAGAGATCATTAAGGTCAATCTTTGTCAAAACCCACAGGATCAACTCTTAATTGCTGCAGAAAAGGATGCTCTTCAAGAAATCACTAAATGGGGACTGATTGAAGAACAAGCACTCAGACAAAGATCTAGAGCCACCTGGAAAAGGGATGGGGATGCCAATACAAATTTTTTCCATGCCCAGCTGAAAATGAGAACTAGCAGAAACTCAATCCATTCAATATATACTGAAAGGGGCACCAAGCTTACTGACCCCAATGAGATAGAGCAGGAGTTCAGCTCAGTTTTTAAAGGCCTCATGGGTTCATCTGCTGGCTCACTTCCTTGTCCAGACATTTCTATCATACAACAGGGGCCTTGCCTCTCTAATGAACAAATATGCTCCTGTCACGCCTTGAGGCTACCCCCTTGACATAACGTGGGACCTAGGATCATGAGTGACCCCAAGCTAACCCTGAAGCTGGCATATCATAAGCATACTAATACAAGCTGAATAAAAAAATACTATGCAGAAGCTAAAACAGTAATAAACTGAAAGATGGGGAATACCCAATACTGGTATAAACATATATAAAGTACTATGAGTTTAGTGATACTGAACAATCACTCAAAAATTAAAGCTGAGTCTAATACTATGTCTGAAAAAGCCACTACTGACTACAATTGCTGGGACATGCCCCCAGCTAACTCAAGCAAAACTGAAATAGAAATAAAAGACTGAATCTAGAAAACATGTCTATTGTCCTCAAAATTCACCACTGAAATGCGGATGGGGAACCGATCTATGCGTGATCTGGATGCTGGATACCTGGACCTACATCATGAAAGGATGTAGCGCAGAGTATGCATTAGTACTTGAAATGTACTGAGCATGCATGATATATAACATAGCTAAACAAAATACATAAACTGAACAAAGCATACTGAGCAATGATATAATCTGAACTGAATGTAAATGCTGAAATATACTGAAGACTGAGCTAAATGCATTGACCAAGTACAAATCATGAAACTAGCATGCTGAGATTGAATACTGAAGTATAACGGAGGACTTGGTCAAAATGCACTAAATATGACTATGGGAGCTACTATTAATCGACATAAAACCATGTGAGCTAAATGTGGAGTCCAATGTATACGCCCCATCGAGAGGACCCAATATACCTTGCCAGGGGTATAAAGGCATAGCTGGCGTGATCACTAAATCTGATGCCCATAGAGGAGACTTATAAACCTATAGGGGCACGTAGTTCTTGGACTATAAGGGTATGCTGAACCCTAGTCCAACTCGGTACTAAGCCTACTCCCAACTGAAATGTGTATAAACGACATAACTGAAATACTGGATTAGCTCAATATTCTGACATGCTAACTAAGAATGCAACATTTAAGTACTGATAATGAAATATTCGAAATCTGAGGCATGTATATCTGTTTATCTGACCTAGATAGGTAATTCATGAACTAAGAAAATCTACACAACTAGGGTTCTGAGTCTCATGCAAGGAACTAAGCAATGATATCACGAAAACATGATAATCTGATTAAGAATACTATAACAGCTAAATCATACCCAATATCTAAGGTTTTAGACACCCTAGGTCTAAGCAAGATATAACGAATCAAGAATCTAACTTAGTTCTAGGGACTTAATGGAAGAAAGGAATCCACTAGTGAAATCCCACATACCAGGTGACGAAATCTACAGAGAAATCCTTCGATTTCGGGGCTGGAACTGAAGAAAAACCTACTGCGTTCTTGGAAGGGAAAACTGGCGTCTCTTACTCTTCTCTTCGTTCTAATTTTTGGTGATTAATCAATTAGGGTACGTTCTGATTAGAATATTAGGCTTAAACTGAGTAAAACAACGTAGTTTAGATGTCCAATGCATAGGGGAAAAGACCAAAATGACCTTGACGTTAAAGCTGAACGAGGCAAACGACGGACCTGACCGACGGACTGTGGACTGAACGACGGTCCGTCCTGGCAGGGCGTCGTTTGGCATCTGGGGCTTGGTTTGAGGGCCACGATCCACGAAACCTGGACCAGGGACCATGGTTCCACCTACGGTCCGTAGGTCCGGCCATAAGTCTTGGTTTTTTGGGGAGTTCTGGGTGGTCGACCTACGGACCCTACCTACGGTCCGTGGTCTTGACCACAGGCCATGGTTTGGCCTCCGTCGGTGGCACCTGCAAGTTTTGAAAATATGCATTTTTTGTCTTTTTCGAATACGGGGTGCTACATTATCTCCCCCTTGGGAACGTTCATCCTCGAATGAAATCCAAACTAGCTGATTATGGAGGGAAGGAGCTGCACTAAACTGAGTTCCAAGAACATGTAATTATGATGAAAATGCAAGAACGACTGAAGGAACATGATACTAACACTGAATTTACACGAGAGTAAGCTAAGAGACTGGAGAGGAACTATTAACTAAAGCTGAAATGGAATCAGAAGGAAAAAGATGAGGATACTTGGCCTTCATAGCTGCTTCAGCTTCCCAAGTAGCTCCCTCTACGGACTGACTCCTCCACAAAACCTTCACTGAAGCGACTTCTTTGTTTCTCAACCTACGAACCTGAGATCAAGATTCTCTACTGGCACCTCTTCATAAGTGAGACTATCCTTCACAACCACACTCTCTAATGGTACTATCGATGCTAGATCAGCCACACACTTCTTCAACAAGGAAATGTGAAAGACTGGATGAACCGCTGCTAGTTCTGCTGGCAACTGTAACTCATATTCCACATTACCAACCCTTTTCAGGATTCTGTAAGGACCTACATATCTAGGACTGAGCTTCCCTTTCTTGCCAAATCTCATCACCCCCTTCATAGGTGACACTTTCAGGAAAACCCAATCATCGATCTCAAACTCTAAGTCCCTTCTACTCACATCTGCGTAGGACTTCTGACGACTCTAAGCTGTCTTAAGTCTATCCCTAATGAGCTGAACTTTTTTCGTTGCTTCATGAACGGAATCTGGTCCAATCAAGGCTGCTCCACTTACTTCAAACCAACCAATTAGAGATCTACATCTACGCCCATATAATGCCTTATAAGGGGCCATCTGAATACTAGAATGGTAACTATTGTTGTATGCGAACTCTATAAGAGGTAGGTGATCATCCCAACTTCCCTTGAAATCGATCACGCAAGCTCTCAACATGTCCTCTAAAGTCTGAATGGTACGTTCTGCCTGAACATCCGTCTGTGGATGAAATGCTGTGCTGAGATTTACATGAGTACCAAGACCTTTCTAAAATGATTTCCAGAAATGAGAGGTAAACTGTGGACCTCTATCTGAGATTATAGACAAGGGAACCCCATGCAACCTGACTATCTCACTAATGTAGAGTTTAGCGTAATCCCCTGCTGAATCTGTAGTTTTGATAGCCAAGAAGTGAGCGGACTTAGTCACTCTGTCCACTATCACCCAAATGGAGTCATGCTGTCTGCGAGTACGAGGTAAACCCGTAATGACGTCCATATTTATATTTTCCCACTTCCATATAGGAATGATAATCTATTGAGTCATACCTCCTGGTTTCTGATGTTCTACCTTAACTTGCTGACAATTAGGACACTTAGCCACAAAATCTGCTATGTCCCTCTTCATGCCATTCCACCAAAAGACTTCCCGTAGGTCACGGTACATCTTAGTGGCACCTGGATGAATGGAATACCTGGAGTTATGAGCTTCTGTAAGGATCTGCTTCCTCAACTAACCTACGTTAGGAACACACAAGCGACCCTGGTAACGAAGCACACCATCTTCCCCTTGGGAGAAAACCTATACTTTCTGCTGATGAACTGCACCTTTCAACTGAAGCAATATAGGATCACTATCTTGTTTTTCCTTAACCTCCGCTACCAATGAATATTCTAATCTATTCTGAACTATCACACCGCCATCTGACATGTCTGGAAGACCAACTCCTAAGCGAGCAAGCCGGTGAACATCTTTTGCTAATTCTTTCCTTTCTTTCTCAACATGTGCTATACTACCCATAGATAATCTGCTAAAAACATCAACTACTACATTGGCCTTACCGGGATGATAAAGCACGTTCATATCATAGTCTTTGAGGAACTCAAGCCATCTCCTCTGACAAAGATTCAACTCTTTCTGGGTGAACACATATTGAAGGCTCTTATGATTTGTGAATACATCAACATGCACACCATACAAGTAGTGTCTCCAAATCTTTAGGGCAAATACTACAGCTGCAAGCTCGAGGTCATGAGTCGGGTAGTTCTTCTCATTAACCTTAAGCTGTCTAGAAGTATAAGGTATGACCTAACATCGCTGTATCAACACACAACCTAGGCCTATCCTGGATGCATCACAATAGATTACATAACTGTCTGAACTGTCTGGTAGAGTCAAGACCGGAGCTGTAGTCAACTTAGTCTTCAGTTCTGAGAAGCTCTTCTCACACTCATCTGACCACTGAAACCTAACCTTTTTCTGAGTCAACTTAGTCAATGGTGAAGCTATGGATGAAAATCCTTCAACGAATCTCCTGTAATACCCGGCCAAACCCAAGAAACTTCTGATATATATTGGAGAGGTGGGTCTGGGCCATTTTTTCACTGCCTCTATTTTTTGAGAATCCACTTGGATTCCTTCGCTAGATACCACATGACCAAGGAAAGCGATAGACTGTAACCAGAATTCACATTTGCTGAACTTAGCAAATAACTGGCGATCTTTAAGAGTTTGCAGAACAACTCTCAGATGAGTCGCATGCTCTTCCTCACTCTGAGAATAAATGAGGATATCATTAATAAATACAATAACGAATTAGTCCAAATACTGTTTGAACACCCTGTTCATTAAGTCTATGAAACCTGCAGGAGCATTTGTTAGTCCAAAATACATAACTACAAATTCATAATAACCATACCGAGTTCTAAAAGCTGTCTTCGGAATGTCACTATCTCTGAGTCTGAGCTGATGATATCCGGATCTGAGGTCTATCTTAGAAAAGTAACTAGAACCCTGAAGTTGGTAAAACAAGTCATCAATCATGGGGATGGGATACTTATTCTTGATTGTGACTTTGTTCAACTGATGATAGTCAATGTACATTCTGAGAGAACCATCTTTCTTTTTCACGAACAACACGGGAGCACCCTATGGAGAGATACTAGGTCTGATGAAGCCCTTATCTAGAAGGTCCTTTAGCTGCTCTTTCAATTCCTTAAGCTCGACTGGAGCCATTCTGTAAGGAGGAATCGAAATTGGCTGGGTATCTGGAAGGAGATCTATTCTGAAGTCGATTTCCCTTTCGGGAGGAACTCCGGGAAGATCTTCTAGGAATACTTCTGGGAACTCATTTACTACTGGAACTGACTCAAGAGTTGGGGTTTCAGAGTTTGCATCCTTAACCCAAACAAGATGATATATATACCCCTTGGAAATTATCTTTCTAGCCTTAAGGTAAGAAATGAATTGACCCATAGGCACTGAGCTACTACCCTTCAATTCTAAGACTTGCTCATTTGGAAACTGAAACTGAACGATCCTAGTTCTACAATCGACCGATGCATAACAGGATTGTAACCAATCCATGCCTAGAATGATATCAAAATCTACCATTTCTAAATCTACAGATCTTCTGAGGTGAGTTTCTGAGAGACTGTGACAAGCCAATTTCTATATACCCATCTAGCTATAACTGGGTCACCAACTGGAGTAGAGACTGAGAAGGGTTCTGAAAGAGTTTCTGGACTGACACCAAAAGTTGATTGCTATATATGGAGTTACAAAAGACAATGTAGCCCCTGGTTCTAAAAAGGCATAAACATCTAAATGAAAGACTCGTAACGTACCAGTGACCACATTAGGAGAATCTTCCTGATCCTGGCGAACCTGGAGAGCATACAACCTGTTCTGGCGCTGTCCGCCACCTGTACTAGATGAAGCACCCTGCTGGGTTGGGCGACCTGCTGGTGCTGCTGTAGCTGTAGACTGAGCCCTATTGTTTTTACCCCCTTGCCCCTGCCTGGCAGAAGGGCAATCCCTCAACCTATGGCCAGACTGACCACACCCAAAGCATCCTTCCTTGCCTGCAAGACACTCGCCCGGATGGTTCTTACCACACTTTGGACAAGTTGGGAAAGTCCTGTTACCTGAAGCACTCCCCTGAGACTTAGAGCCTGATGCCCTACCTTTCTAATCCTGCCTAAACTTGGGGGATGGAGCACTAGCTAATGAAGGTGCTGGGGCTGTAGACCTCTGCTGAAACTGTGAGCGATTTCCACCACCCGATTTCTGCTGAGGGTAATCATAGTTGCTTGTTCTAGCTTTCTTGTTGTCCTTATCCATTTCCCTAAGCTTATCTCCCTCAACCTGCTGAGCATGAGTCATGAGCCTAGAGATATTCATATCCTCTAACAACATAGCATTCCTGCACTCTGTCTTCACTAAGTCGGATATCCCAAACAGATACTTACTCATCTGAGCCCTCGAATAGCAACCATATGTGGAGCATACTTGGAGAGTTGAGTGAACTTCAGCCCGTACTTTTGGACTGACATTATACCTTGCCTCAAATTCATAAACTCCTGAGCTTTAGCCTCTCTTAACTCCCTCGGGAAGAACCTATCTAGAAAAGCTCCAGTAAAACACTCCCAAGTCATAGGAGCTACATCCGTACCCTTGTTTTCTTTCCATTGAGTGAACCAAATGTGAGCCACATCCTTAAGCTGGTAGGATGCCAACTCTACCCTATCATTACCAGTTACTTGCATCACTCCAAATATTTTCTTGACCTCATCAATGAAATTCTGTGGGTCCTCACAAAGCTGCGACCCTAGAAACTCTGGCGGATTCATCTAAATAAAATCTCGAACCCTGACTGCTGCTGACCCATTATTAGCATTAGTAGGAACTGGGGCCTGCTGATTGTTCTGGTTAGCCACACTCTGAGCCAAAAGTTGGATCGCATTCCAAAACTCTACATTCAAAACTTCATGGTCTGGGACTGGAGAAAATGCGTTAGCATTGCGTGCATTAGCATTCCTTGCGTAAGCTCTACGAGGAGGCATGATCTGAAACACATAATGATGGATTAGAAAGAAAGTCATACCCACACACGATAAGAATACCAAGAAAGTGAACTTTTTCCTAAAACTCTTCGTAGCCTTCCTCTCATTAGATGTGGTGCAGTTCACACCCATGAAAGAGACACTACTTAGTGCGGCATTCAGACATCCTAGGACTCTTGAACCTAATGCTCTAATACCAAGTTTGTCATGCCTCGAGGCTACCTCCTGACGTAACATGGGACCTAGGATCATGAGTGACCTCAAGCTATCCCTAAACCTGGCATATCATAAGCATATTAAAATAATCTGAATAAAAAAATACTATGCGGAAGCTAAAAAAATAATTAACTGAAAGATGGGGAATACCCAATACTGGTCTGAATATATATAAAGTACTATGAGTTTAGTGATACTGAACAATCACTCAAAAACTAAAGCTGCGTGTCTAATACTATGTCTGAAAAAGACTCTACTAACTAGAATTGCTGGGACATGCCACCAGCTAACTCTAGCAAAACTGAAACTAAAATAAAAGACTGAATCTAGAAAACATGTCTATTGTCCTTGAAATATAAGGACTCACAATAGAAGCTGCTGAAATGCGGATCGGTAACCGATCTATGCGTGATCTGGATGCTGGATACCTGAACCTATATCATGAAATGATGTAGCGCAGAGTATGCGTCAGTACTTGGAATGTACTGAGCATGCATGATATAGAATATAGCTGAACAAAATACATAAACTGAACAAAGCATACTGAGCAATGATATAATCTGAACTAAATGTAAATGCTGAAATATATTGAAGACTGAGTTAAATGCAATGACCAAGTACAAATCATGAAACTAGCAGGCTGAGACTGAATACTGAAGTATAACTGAGGACTTGGTCAAAATGCACTAAATATGACTGTGGGAGCAACTATTAACCGACATAAAACCACGTGAGCTAAATGTGGAGTCCGATGTATACGCTCCATCGAGATGATCCAATATACCTTGCCAAGGGTATAAAGGCATGACTAGCGTGATCACTAAATTTTATGCCCACAAAGGGGACTTATAAACCTATGGGGGCACGTAGTTTTGGGACTATAAGGGTACGCTGAACCCTATTCCAACACGGTACTAAGCCTACTCCCAACTAGAACGTGTATAAACGACATAACTGAAATACTGGATTAGCTCAATATTCTGACATGCTAACTGAGAATGCAACATTTAGGTACTGATAATGAAACATTCGAAATCTGAGGCATCTATATCTGTTAATTTGACCTAGCTAGTGTAATTCATGAACTAAATGAATCTACACAACTAGGTTTCTGAGTCTCATGCAAGGAACTAAGCAATGATTCCACGAAAACATGATAATCTGATTAAGAATACTATAACAGCTAAATCACACCCAATATCTAAGGTTTTAGAAACCCTAGGTCTAAGCAAGATATAACGAATCAAGAATCTGACGGAATTCTAGGGACCTAGTGGAAGAAAGGAATCCCACATACCTGGTGATGAAATCTACGGAGAAATCCTTCGATTTCGAGGCTGGAACTGAAGAAAAACCTGCTGCGTTCTTGGAAGGGAAAACATGCATCTCTTACTCTTTTCATCGTTCTAGTTTTTGGTGATTAATCGATTAGGGTAGGTTCTGATTAGAATATTAGGCTTAAACTGAGTAAAACTACGTAGTTTAGGGGTTAAACGACGTACTTTAGATGTCCAACGCATAGGGGAAAAGACCAAAACGACCCTGACTTAAAAGCTGAATGAGGCCATCGACGGACCTGACTGACGGACCATGGACTGAACGACGGTCCGTCCTGGTAGGGCGTTGTTTGGCATTTGGGGCTTGGTTTGAGGGCTACGATCCATGGACCCTGGACCACGGACCGTGGGTTTCCACCTATGGTCCGTGGGTCCGGCCGTAGGTCGTGTTTTTCTGGGGAGTTCTTTGTGGCCAACCTACGGACCCTACCTACAGTCCGTGGTCCTGACCACAGGCCGTGGTTTGGCCTCCATCGGTGGCACCTGTAAGTTCTGAAAATTTGCATTTTTGGTCTTTTTCAAATACGGGGTGTTACAGCTCCCTAGTGAAAGAGGTGACTATATATGAAGTGCACACATCCATCAAGGGTTTGCCAAAGGAGAAAGCACCTGGTGTGGATGGCTACCCCATTGATTTTTTCAATCA
The DNA here is from genome assembly GCA_029582245.1 of Solanum etuberosum. NCBI lineage: Eukaryota > Viridiplantae > Streptophyta > Magnoliopsida > Solanales > Solanaceae > Solanum > Solanum etuberosum. The sequence goes on along the minus strand of JAJONR010001952.1, from coordinate 68,715 downwards.
CCAATGGACAACAGTCCAAAAGTTAACATCTAAAGCAGTGTTAGAATTCTTCAGGCATGGTAAATTGCTCAAAACTTTCAGTAGTGCTTCTCTCACATTGATCCCTGAAGTCCCCAATCCAACAATGCTGAAAGATTATAGACCTATTGGTTGTTGTACTGCCTTTCATAAAATAATTACTAAAATCCTTACTAATAGAATCAAAACAGTTATTGATTCATTAGTTAGTCCCTCACAATCAGCCTTTTATAGAGGGGAGGAATATAATAGATAATGTACTGTTGAGCCATGAGATAATGAAGTGGTACACAAGGAAAGGAATGTCCCCAAGATGCATAATGAAAGTCGACCTCCGGAAAGCTTATCATTCTATAGAATGTTCCTTTTTAAGGGATACTCTTGCAGGTATGGGTTTTCCCTTGACTTTCATAAATTGGGTAATGGAATGTGTCTCAACAGTCTCTTACTCATTGGTGATGAATGATAGTCTTATTGAACCTTTCCAAGGAAAAAAAGGCTTCAGGCAGGGGGATCCCATGTCACCTTACCTGTTTGTTTTGGATATGGAGTATTTACATAGAGAGTTAGCAGTGGCAACAAGAGATAAAAATTTCCTTTTTCATCCAAGGTGTCAAAAGCTTAACATCTCTCACATATGTTTTGCGGATGATTTGTTGATGTTTTGCAAAGCTGAGATGAAATCAGTACAACTGATCCAGCAGGCCTTTGCTAAGTTCTCAAATGCTTCTGGTTTGCATGCAAATTATGACAAGAGCTCTGTATTCTTCTTAAGGATAGAACCAAATATCAAACAAGAGATTTTGAGGCAATTGGGCTACAATGAAGGCAGTTTACCCTTTAAGTATTTGGGCATTCCCCTTTCCTCAAAGTAGCTCACCATCAATCAATGTATGCCCATAGTTGATAAAATTACAGAAAGAGTGAAATGTTGGACCTCCAAACTGCTTATTTATGCTGGGAGACTACAATTAATTAAATCTGTGGTATTTGGTATGCAGACTTATTGGGCCCAAATATTCATTCTCCCTTAAAAGATTATGAAACTGATTGAGCAAGTATCTAGAACTTACTTATGGACAAGATCAGTTGGCAACTCCAAAAGGCCTTTGGTTGCTTGGGAAAAGATATGTCAACCTAGAGGTGCAGGGGGCCTAAATGTCATACACTTATGTGGCTGGCACAAGGCAGCAATATTAAAGCAATTATGGGCTCTAGCTTCAAAGAAGGACTGTTTATGGGTTAAATGGGTACACATATACTATATGAAAGAAATTGATATCAGTTTGTGTCGAATCCCATCCAATGTGACTTGGATTATCAGGAAAATCATGGAGGCAAGGAGATATATTTTTACCATCACCTCAATTCAGGGCAGCCTAGGTGATAGGCTGGGGAAAATGGTCCACAACAGCAAGTTCAGCATCAAGTGTATGTATGCAGCTTTGCGACCACAGTATCCCAAAGTACGATGGAAAAGCTTGTTATCTCACCCTGTAATCCATCCACAACACAAGTTTTGCTTTGTGCTAGCCCTACACCAGAGATTACCAACTTTGGAAAGACTACAAAAGTTTGGTCTTGATGTCCCTGTTGCTTGTGTATTCTGTGCAGCTCCAGTGGAAACCTTGACTCACTTATTGTTTGACTACCCCACTACTAACTCATTGTGGAGTAGAATGCTAAAATGGGAAGGTGAACATAGGCCTATTGGTTGCTGGCAAGAAGAGGTGGCTCATGCTGTAAAATGGGCTAAGAAAAGCTCTGGGAAAGATGGCATACTCAGCAGCTTATTTGCAATGGTGGTTACTGTGATATGGAGGGAAAGAAACTTGATGCGATTTCAAGGGGGTCAATTCCAAATCGATAGAGTAGCAAGAGAGATTGCAATCTATGTACATATAAGAGGGGCAAGACAGAAGAAATGGCAAGTTAGTCTTCAGCAGCTAAACCATGTACCTTGAGGCAGGACTACAGTGAAATTGATTAGTTAGCTGCAAAATGTAGCTAAATGTTTTAACACCCTCTGTTTTCCTTGTTCATTCCTTTGTGTTAAACTTTGCTGTAGTGTAGTGAGAAACAAGTGTCTATTCCTATTTAGTTTTGTAACGTTGCTTTTGGTAATCAATAAAATTTGTTTATTTACCAAGAAAATAAAAATAAATCACACGAAATATTTTAAACTGCAAGAAGAAGAAGAGTAGAAGATTAAAAAAATTGTGGTTGAAAATGAGAGGAAACCCCTCTATTCATAGTCACCAAGGGGTAGTATAAACACGTGTTTTTTGTGTCTTAGCTGAAAAGTCATGACCTTTATGAGAAGTCACAACCCTTTCGAAAAGTCACAACTCTTTGGAAAAGTCACAACTATTTGGAAAATTCACAACTCATCGAAAAATCACAACCCTTTGAAAAAAGTCACAACTTATCAGAAAAGTCACAACTCATCGAAAAAGATACAACCTAAGTTAGAGAGATAATAGTAATTTAACATTCAAGTTAGGAGTTCATGCTTTTTAGGTAATATAGATATATTCAATATGCTTGTGATATGCCAGACCCAGGGTTAGCTTGGGGTCACTTGTGATCCTAGGTCTCGTGTTACGTCTAGGGGGTCGCCTCGGGGTGTAACCGAGACGATCTCATATTGAAGTTTTGATTGTTCCATTGAGTCCGGATATTTTAATGTGATTGGGTTGCATATCTCAATTAATTTGCATGCATAGGGTTCTGAACAAATCTCGAGCCCCGGGCTGATACCGAAGGGCTTGGCTGAAATTTTTGTTACCTGATGCGTGTGCCTCCACTTTTAAGGTCCTGGCGTTGTTTAAGCGACCCTTACTTAAGCGGCCACATCTCCACTTTATCAGACTAGGCCAGCCAGGCAGCAGCCGCTTAGTGCCCTGACCTCACTTTAGCAGCCAGGGGCTCGCTTTAACATCTTTGTCACGACCCGAACCTACACCCTGGACATGGACGACACTCAAGAACCATTGCTGGCCCTCATGCGAACCCTCATCCTGGCTGACTACAAGCGGAAGACTAACTCAAGCATATACAAGGATAAAATTGAAAGAAACGTGTAAGAACAGGTTACTGAATCTCAAAACTTCACTGAATATACTGAGTATGAAACATAAGTTTTAAATAAAATATCTAAAACTGGAAGACTCTCCAAAACTGTCTATCTAGAAAGCCTCTACTATATATAGACGAGTGTCGGGACAAGACCCATGACTACTCAAAAGAACTAATACTAACAATTCATAAAACTGGAGTCCTCCGAAAGCAAGGAGGTCTCACTCATAAGAAGACGAGTGGATGAAGTGATCTCAACAGACTCTTGTTGAGGATCCTAAGAACTTGTATCTACATCATTAAAAGATGCAGATCGAATGACATCAGTACATTGAATGTACGAGTATGTAATATAGCTGAATAACAAATAACTGAAAGAAAGGACTGCAATAGATAACAATGTACTCAAGCTGAATGTAAAGAAATAAAGGAGTTAAATCATTTAAAGCTTTAAAAAATACTCTCTCATCTCTGAACATAATAAGTTATATATAAAAATACACTTTAAGTCTATTGGGAGATTCTCTAACCGAAAACCATCACTATGAGCTATGTGATGATACAACGTCTCGCCCACGCTGCCAAAACTGTCCTATACCTTGCCGGGTATAGAACACCTCAACTAAGTAGATCCATGATAACGCTCAACTACACTTCATCCAATTCTAAGTGTAGGCGATCGCAATCTAGTATAAACCCAATAAAGAATTGGGGTCGATCCCATAGGGAGTGATACGGTAGAGAATTCAATTTGGAAATGAAAGGCAAGTTCTAATTTATTGTAGCAATAGAATTTATCGAAAAAATTAAAGTAAATTGCAGGGGTTGACAACTAGTGTCAAATGGGGGGATTAGATTTTTCAACTAACAACTACGAAAAACAGGGGAGTATTCAAGTAGAAAAGAATCCTTGGGGATGTGATCGAATAATTGCCAATTTTGCTGTATGGGTGATTACTGAAAATCGTCGAATCTTAATGGGTAGGCTAGAATTTAGATGTAATAGCCATCTCTCGATCAACTATCATGATTCAAGCGAGTTCTCTCGAACCTCGACAAGCATAACAATTAAGAACAGCCGAAAACCTCAATTAATCTACTCTCTCGAGCTAGATTGGTAGGATTAAATTTAAGATTCACTTTCTCAAGCTGAACCCACAACAATCCAATCACTACAATCATCAATTGATAACCTTAATTCTAAAACCTCTTTCTCAAGCAAGCATAGAATACTAGGCTAGAACTGCATTTGCAACTACAATTCATGAATTAAAACTCAGTTATCAATCGAACCCACTTCAAATCAATAATTAAATCAGTAATTACTAACACCCATAAGCTAATTGAGACAATTAATCACATAATCACACCCACAAGAATGGGGGTTTTAGCCACACATTATAAAAAGCAGGAAAATATTACCAACTATGTTCTCCATCAGTTAGGTAACAAATTGCAAGTCTTCACAATGCTTGAAATCAATTAAAAATCAAAACCCAACTTAAAATGCTACTCAAAAACTCTAAAAGCAGCGTTTGGGATAAAAAACTCAATGTAAGAAATCTCAAACACTCAGAACATTCACTCAAAATTTCAAGATTCCGTGAAATTTTTTAAAATTTTCATTTATACTCTTCCAAATTTTAGGCTTTTGGACCGATCGGCGGAGTTAGTCTAGCATCGCCGACCAGGTCGGCGATGCGCCAAGTGTCGCTCTATATCGCCGTCTTGACTTGCCTCTTCACCATTCAAGTTCTATAACTTTAGGCGATCAGGATCCTCATCACCGATCCATTCGGCGGTTTACCGAAGGTCCATTTCCATCGCTGAATTAGATTTTCTCCAAGGCTGGCACGCTGTAACTTTTGGCAAGCTGAAGTACCACTCAACGATTCACCGAGTGGTCCTGACGATCGTCAACTTTCCTTATCTTCAAGTTTTTCAGCTTTTCAGCTCCCTTTTGCCCGGTAATGTCCTTGCCTTGATCTTTTACCTTCATACCTTCAAATTAGAACTTAAACATCAGTTTTGAGCATAAAAAAGGCATTGAAGACACTAATACTATCAATAATAGGCCCTAAATGAGTCGAAATCCCAGACTCATCAACAACCCAACTTAAAATTTTGCTTCCCCTCAAGTAAAATACAAGATCAATCGGTTCAACAAGGATGCCTACAACCAGTGCTACTCAAAACTCAACCTGAATGCATATAAGAGGTTCAAACTACTCATGCAATGTTCAATTGTGCACTCTAGGTTTCAAACTGTGACTAACCATTATCAAATAAAACTCAAGCTCACAATGCTAGTTTCAAATATAAGTTCAAGCTCTACTAAAGCATTTAAATTCCCTCACACCAAGAATGATTCCATGCTCACAATAAACTAATCAAATTTTCAGAATTTTGGAATCAAAGCAACTCTCACACACTCAAAGACAAACACATGCATGACTCTACCCATAGGCTTGCCCGTATTTTCCAACCAACATGACTTTCAGCTAATTCAAGATCAGAAAGGTCTTTCAAGGCTTGTAACGAGGCTGAGGGTAAATGTATGATCATTTTGGCTTAGTGACTTCTACATTCATGAAGCATGGCCTGCACTTCACTTTTTCTCCTTCTCTTTCACTCTTTTTGATTTTCACAATCCACCCTATGTTCTTCTGATCATGATTCATTGGACACCTTATGTCTTTGATCCATTTCACAAACTTTGTTTCAACATTCTCTTTCTTTTTCAATCTTTTTCTTCTTTTTCTTTTATCTTCTCTTTTTTATATGGAGGGGTTCCATCTTTTTAAACACAATCCATCAATGACATATTTTTACAAATTTCTTGACTTTTCTCCTTTTTCACCACACCCCAACTTAGGCTTTGGGCCTAAGTTGACTATTTAAATGAACCAATGCTTCATGAAGGTTATGAGTGATGGGAAAAAGAGGTCAAAGTTGTTCATGTTTCATCAAAAGAAAAGGGTCGGCTCAAATGGTGCAAAACTAGGTTAACACTCTCACAAGGTAGTCACAAAGAGGTATAATAGCAATTTTAGTTCACTCTTCACAAATTGTGCCTAAGATCATCTCTATCGTTCGCCTACATTAGTCAATTGGACTAACGAGACAAGTTCTAGGTATTAACAAACACATATTTCAAGGAAATCTTACCACACAAGGCATTCAACACAATCATCAATCAAGACTCTACAATTTTCAGCTTGTGTGCAATGATTATCACAAGAGGTCAACTCAACAACCTGCTAGTCACAATCAGATTCTAAGAGTTCACATATGACTTATGCAACTCAATCTGCCTCATTGGAGCCGCATGCCCATATCGTTCAATCAAGAGCACTATTTAAGTCATCGATATTGATCAGAAACGACACTCAAAATTGCAAGAGAACAACCACATTTACAAACACCAAGAGGTGATAATTTTTAATTTGAGTCAAAACCAACATTTAACATTAAGTCCAATGGATCAAAAACTAATATATACCAACAAAATCTAGCATTCACACAAACAATCACACAAAACACACAATATTCATAAAAACAGCCCAAAAGATGTAGGTTTGGAAATATCTCACCCCGCCAAACTAAACTAGTAATTGTCCTCAAATGTAAAGAAAATAATAAAGTCTAAACAAGAAATTGAAAGAGAGTCAAAATCCCCCTGTCAGGCTAAGACTGGGTGAACTCTAAATTTCTGTGACTCCCCAGTGGGCATCAGTGCCCGACTCTACTCCATCCTTTGCTCCACTGGAGCCCACCATAGATGTGTCCCTTATAGATGCCTCCACAGCTGTCTGTACCATAGACCCCTCGAGGTCCTCTAAATCATCATATACCGCTGCTTCTCGAATACCCAGCTCCCCCTCATCGGTCTCATCATCTGACTCAGCATCTGCATCATCAGCCCTAGCAACATCTCTGGTCGTAGTAGCCGGAGGGATCTCAGAACTGGCCGGGAAATCTGTACTTTGAACCTCTGGAAGAGTCACCATGCTGAAAAACATCAAAAGATCTGTGGATTTTAGCTCATCCACATCACGTCTCGTACAATGAGGGCATCCAATGCCAATCCATGCACATCGATCATCTCTCTGTGCTCTCTCAACTCAGGCTTGATAGGGGCTAAGGCAGCAACAATCGCCGTCTCAAACATCCCAGGTACACCAACCTCTACCGGGAGGCACAAACATCAGACTGGGCCAGGTGGCCCATCTTATATAACATAGCCTGGGTATTCGAGGATCGGGAAGAAGCAGCAGCAACAATAGGAGGAGGAGTAGTAGTAGAACCAGAAGGGACAGAAGTAGAGGTTCTAGGGGTACCTGTGTGCTGGCTTGCCTGAGTAGGAAGGATTGCCTTTGTCGGCAATATCTCCACATCAACTACTGGGGAAGCATCCACCGGTGCAACTCTCTTCCTCTGAGCCTCATCTCTCATGTACTCAGCCTCTATCCGCCCGATGTCTGTAGAAGAAGTGGGAGTCACTTCCACATACGTCTTCTCAATCAAAGGTACCCGGGAACGCCTACACAGCTCCGTAATCAAGACTGGAAATTGGAGAGAAATATGACTTTTCTTGGCCCTCATGGCCATCTCTTGCTCAATAATCAGACCGAGGTTTAGTCTCTCCAGGTTCAATATATAGCCCAAAAAAGTAGCCTTCAGATGCCGGAGTATCGACTCGTTCTGTGATGGCATCAATGTGCTGCTTATGAACCCGAACCAATATCTGGCAGCTACGTTCAGATCCTTCTTCTCAATTGGAAAACCCGCCTCAATCCATGGCAGTGTAATGTCTGAGATCAACGGCGCCAACCAACCCTTCAAGTCGTCGAGGGTCTTGTTCTGTATTTGATCCACCAAGAAGTGGATCACATTCATCGTACAACCAAGCACCTCATTGATGTCGGTGCTGCTACATTTTACTTTCCAGCCCAACACCACTACATGATCTAGCGGCTTGAACGAGCTGGCCTTTTTCTTTTATTTAGGTACCAGCTTCCCATATTCAGCATAAAATTCCCGGACCCAAATGGGAATATAGGAGCCTCGAGGCTTGGTGAAGATCTCAAATTTGTAGAACTTGATAGTGTTCCACACCTCCGGATACCGGTCTACTAGGATACCGGTCTACAACTCCTTCAATAAACAATCTTTTTTCCTCTAGAATGGTCCTTAAACCCTCGGCCTTCAGTATATTCAATGACCGGGGTGGGGGTGCCTAAACTGGAGGCATCGGAGGTACCTGATAGACAGTCTGAGCTGGAGGTGCGGGAGGAGTAGGTTGCACTGGGATCCTGGCTGGATCATCCAAATATTTAGATCGTAGCTCCGCTCTACTGGTTTGGAGGGTCTGATCATCCTCCAATTCAGACACGTAGGTCGGCGATCTATCACCCGAGTTGCCCTCACTTTCTGAAGTAGTGAGGTGGGTGGCGTAGATACCCATATTATCAGAGCTCTCCCCCGCTGGCGTTGGCACCACAGGCCCCTTACCCTTGAATTTTCCCACTTTGGGAAGAAGTTTGGCCTGTGTAGTCCGGGAGGGTGCACCACCGTCGTTAATAACAATGCCCCTTGCACACTTTCAAGGCGGTTGATTTCTCCCAGGTACCTTTGGTCTAGCAATACCTACAACACAACATCTAATAAATCAATACGTTAGAAACATTTCGAAAAATGATCAAAGTTTCATGAAGTGCAGGAAAACTCGCCGAGTCGTTCGGCGAGTCGCCAAACCTATTTTGCGAGCCAAGTCGGGCTCGCCGAATGTTCCAGACTAAAAATTCTCAAAAATCAGCACAAGTCAGCGATTTCCAGGGTTTTTCGGCGAACTAGAATTGGCTCGCCGAAAGTTACAGAACAATTTCTAAAATTTTAGGGTGAAGAGGGTGATCTAACATACATTCAGCGAGTTGCCGACTGAACTCGTCGAACTCAGGCGTATCGCCGAATGTTACAAAACCATTTCAACCAATTTGAAGGAATACAAAGTCAATCCATGGGTTGTTTGGAGAACAACCAAACCATTCGGCGAGCTCGACCCAGCTCGCCGAATAGTCCATCGTGCCAGATTTTGACCCCCACCTTCAATTTCTAAACCGCAGCCCACGATAACAAAATTAAACACATATTCTATGCAATTAAGCCCAGACCCATAACATTAATTACCTCGGAGTACTCAGACTTCCCCCGATTTGTCCAAAATTGGTCAATCAACGTCTTTTGCCCTAAGAATGACGTCACCTGCTCTATCATTGGGAAAAATTAGTCAATCGATGCAATTGGGGTTACTTAGACTTCACCCACACCAGACCCAACACATTTAACAACACAACCCTCATTTTTAACCATGCAAACTCACGGGATTCGACAGTTGTAGGCCAATCATAATCATAAAAGTGAGATAACAGAGGCATACACTGACAACAAAGCATTCAAACAAGCAATACTACACAAATACATCAACAGGGTAACGATCATGCATTTGAAACTACCAAAATTTAAAGGCGGGGTTCGAATAACCAACCTCAATAGTAGACAATTGAATGCTAGGCTAGCAACTAGAAGCAACAATGCACAAAATCTCCCCCCGAGCAATTGATCCCACACTAAAATGCAAGAAAAGCAAGTACTAAAATGTAAAATGTGGTTGTGAGAGTGAAAAGGTCGGAAAATATGAAATGACGAATGTTTTTGAATTTAAAACGGTTCAGCCCTTTATGACCCTTCAGTTCTCGCACAACTCGGTGATGGTCACTTATGTCGCCGAACATTCGGCGATGCACCGGGTGGCTCTTTTGTCCGCCGAAGTTTACAGAACATCCAGCCATTTTGTTGGTCCAAAAGGCGATCAAAATCGGGCTCGCCAACTTGTTCGGCGAGTTGCCAATTGGAGCTTGGGCTCTCCTAATTGCTCCTTTTCCCAAAATTTTGAATTTTCAGCCTGCACATTCAACACCCGTTATTCAAACAACAATAAAAAAAGCTAAGAACTTGGGTTTCCTCCCAAGAAGTGCCTTATTTAACGTCGTGGAACGACGACGACGAAGATATGCTTTCACAATTCATTCTTTGGGTTGTCCATGGTATCACTCGGTAATCCTCCTTTTGTCCTTGCATTCAAATGAGTCGAGATTTAAACCATTTATGTTTCCAGCTGCTTAATGGATACCGAGTGAGAGGTAACCGTCTGGTTCAGAGCTGAGATGTCTTCTTTTATTTCTTTGAGCACTTTGTCCGACCCTTCTACTTTATTGAGAATGCGTGCAAGCATATCTTCAGTGCGGAAATTTTCCAGGACAACCCTTTGTTCTTACGGGTTTTGATGCTCATGGGGAGGTACATATCTCTCTTTGTCACCATCTCGCTCCCTCCAGTTTGTACCATGGTCACACCACTCCCTATCACGGTCCTTCCAACCTTCATCACTCTTTCTATTCCAACCTTGGTTCCCAGCTGGCCTTGGATAATTTTCGCGGAAACTTCCTCCCTGATTTGCTAGAAAGTGTTCATTGTACAAAGCTTCAAAGTGCGCATCATCGGGATTTACTCCACTAACTCCAACTGCGTTCACAGCCTTAGAACCACTACCCATGACTTGTTTTGACAAAAGATCCATTTGGGTAATCATTTTAGCCATGTTTTCATCCCGCTCTTGGTCTTTTTCTATTTGTTCCTTTGTCATCCTGAAAGTCAAAGGAGACACTTGATCTTCCCTAGTATACCAAACACGGTTTATCTTCGTCATTCCATCAAGGAGAGCAGAAGATTTTTCAAAAGGTTGCTGCATAATTCCTCCTTGGACAAGTTGATCAGCCACATCCTTGTTGACTGAATCTAGACTCCGGTAGAAATGTTGTAACAACACGTTGTTCGGGAGTCCATGAGTTGGACATTGGAGTAGCAACTTCTGAAACCTCAACCATGTCTCATGGATTGGTTAACCATCTAATCGTTTGAAGCCCTGAATGTTATATCTCAGTGCCATCATCTTCGAAAGAGGGAAAATCTTATGTAGAACGCCTCAGTAAGCTCATCCCAAGATGTAATCGAGTCCCTCGGTAGGTCAGCTAACCAATTTGTTGCCTCCCCCATCAAAGAAAAAGGGAATAACCATAGTCGGACTGACTCCTGCGAGATGTTCTTGAACGAAAATTGACCACACACGTCCATAAAATTCTAAATATTATCATGGGGATCCTCATGAGCCAGCCCTCCTAATAAGCCTTTCATTTGCAATAGTTGCAACATCGTGCTAGTCACATGGAATACCACATTTCCCATGACCGGAGGTAACCGAAAAGCACCCACAGTACCCAATTGAGCCTCATTGACATCGTTCAAGTTACCGATGTCATCATGATGTCCAAGTTGGCTAGCCTTGCTCCCGTTCAAACTCATCTCATCACCTGTGCAAGAGCAGCCAACAAAACACACAAACAAAATAAGTCGATTCAACTACATACAAGATTATATCACAACTAAACTTAACTAAAAGAATTCTAAATACCACTTCCCGATAGCGGTGCCATTTTTGATAACGCTCAACTACACTTCATCCAATTCAAAGTGTAGACGATCACAATCTAGTATAAACCCAACAAAGAGTTGGGGTCGATCCCATATGGAGTGATATGGTAGAGAATTCAATTAGAAAATTAAAGGCGTGTTCTAATCGATTGTAGAAATAGAATTTATCAAAACAATTAAAGTAATTTGCAAGGTTTGACAACTAGTGTCAAATGAGGGGATTAGATTTGTCAACTAACAACTACAAAAAACAGGGGAGTATTCAAGTAGAGAAGGATCATTGGGGATGTGATCGATTAATTTCCAATTTCGCTATACGGGTGATTACTGAAAATCATCAGATCTTAGTGGGTAGGCTAGACTTTAGATGTAATAGCCATCTCTCGATCAACTATCACGATTCAAGCGAGTTCTCTCGAACCTCGACAAGCATAATAATTAAGAACATCCCAAAACCTCAATTAATCTACTCTCTCGAGCTAGATTGGTAGGATCGAATTTAAGATTCACTTTCTCATGCTGAACCCATAATAATCCGATCACTACAATTATCAATTGATAACCTTAATTCTAAAACCTCTTTCTCAAGAAAGCATATAATACTAGGCTAGAACTGCATTTGCAACTACAATTCATGAATTAAAACTCAGTTATCAATCGAACCCAATTCAAATCAACAATTAAATCAGTAATTACTAACACCCACAAGCTAATTAAGATAATTAATGACATAATCACAACCCCAAGAATGGGGTTTTTAGCAACACATAATAAAAAACAGGAAAATATTACCAACTATGTTCTCCATCAGTTGAGTAACAAATTGCAAGTCTTCACAATGCTTGAAATCAACTAAAAATCATAACCCAACTTAAAATTCTACTCAAAAATTCCAAGAACAACGTTTGGGATAAAATAATCAATGTAAGAACTCTCAAACACTCAGAACATTTGCTCAAATTTCAGGACTCCCTGAACTCTTTTAAAAATTTGCATTTATACTCTTCCAGATTTTCAACTTTTGGACCGATTAGCGAAGTTAGTCGAGCATCGCCGACTAGTTCGGCGATGCGCCAAGTGTCGCTCTCCATCGCCGTTTTGACTTGCCTCTTCACCATTCAAGTTTTGTAACTTTAGGCGATCATGATCCTCATCGCCGATCCATTCGACTGTTCGCCGAAGGTCCATTTCCATGGCCGAGTTGGCTTTTCCCCAAGGCTGGCACACTGTAACTTTTGGCGAGCTGAAGTACCACTCGGCGAGTCGCCGAGTGGTCTTGGCGATCGTCAACTTTCCTTATCTTCAGCTTTTCCAGCTTTTCCTCTCCTTTTTGCTCAGTAATATCCTTGCCTTGCTATTTTACCTTCATAGCTACAAATTAGCACTTAAACATCAGTTTTGAGCATAAAATAGGCATCGAGGACACTAATATTATGAATAATAAGCCCTAAATGAGCTGAAATCCTAGACTCATTAACACCCCCAACTTAAACTTTTGTTTGCCCTCAAGTAAAACACAAGATCAATCAGTTCAACAAGGATGCCTATAACTAGAGCTACTCAAGACTCAACATGAATGCACACAAGAGGTTCAAACTACTCATGCAATGTTCAATTGTGCACTCTAAGTTTATAATTGTGACTAACCATTATCAAATAGAATTCAAGCTCACAATGCTAGCTTCAAATGCAAGTTCAAGCTCAACAAAAGAATTTAAATGCACTCACACCAAGAATGATTCCATGCTCACACTAAACTCATCAAATTTTCAAAATTTCGGAATCAAAGAAACTCTCACACTCTCAAAGACAAACACATGAATGTCTCTACCCATATGCTTGCCCGTATTTTCCAACCAACATGACTTTCAGCTCACTCAGGATCACAAAGGTCTTTCAAGGCTTGTAACGCGGCTGATGGTAAATATATGATCATTTTGGCTTTGTGACTTCTACCTTCATGAAGTATGGCCTGCACTTCACTTTTTCTCCTTCTCTTTCACTCTTTTTGATTTTCACAATCCACCTTATGTTCTTCTAAGCATGATTCATTGGACACCCCATGTCTTTTATCCATTTCACAAACTTTGTTTCAACATTCTCTTTCTTTTTCAATCTTCTTATTCTTTTTCTTTTCTCTTCTCTTTTTTTATATGGAGGGGTTCCATCTTTTTCAACACAATCCATCAAGGGCTGATTTTTACAAACTTCTTGACTTTTTTTATTTTTCAGCACGCCCCCAACTTAGGCTTTTGGCCCAAGTTAGCTATTCAAACGAACCAATGCTTCATGAATGTTATATGTGATGGGACAAAGAGGTCAAAGTTGTTCATGTTTCATCCAAAGAGGAAGGTCGGCTCAAATGGTGCCAAACTAGGTTCACACTCTCACAAGGTGATCAGAAAGAGGTATAATAGCAATTTTGGTTCACTCTTTACAAATTGTGCCGTAAGATCATCTCTATCGTTCGCCTACATTAGTCAATTAGACTAACGAGACAAGGTCTAGGTATTAACAAGCACATATTTCAAGGAAATCTTACCACACAAGGAATTCAACACAATCATCAATCAAGACTCTACAATTTTCAGCTTGTGTGCAACGATCATCACAAGAGGTCAACTCAATAACCTGCTAGTCACAATGAGATGCTAAGAGTTCACATATGACTTATGCAACTCAATTATCCGCATTGGAGCCGCACACCCATATTGTTCAATCAAGAGCACTATTCAAGTCATCGATATTGATCGCAACCGACACTCAAAATTGCAAGAGAACAACCACATTTACAAACATCAAGAGGTGGCAATTTTTAATTTGAGTCAAAACTAACATTTAACATTAAGACCAATGGTCTTGGCGAGTCACCGAGTGGTCTTGGCGATCGTCAGCTTTCCTTATCTTCAGCTTTTTAAGCTTTTCCGCTCCTTTTTGCTAGGTAATGTCCTTGCCTTACTCTTTTGCCTTCATAGCTTCAAATTAGCGCTTAAATATAAGTTTTGAGCATAAAATAGGCATCGAGGACACTAATACTATGAATAATAAGCCCTAAATGAGTCGAAATCCCAGAATCATCATCCACTAAGCTCTGCCTAAAGGCACTTAAGATTCATCTTAAAAGTATGATCCTTTATCCATGTTGGCATACATGGTTTATGAGGAATGTGAGTTGTCTGAACTCATCCCCATAGCGGTGCTCAATACTACTCCCAATAATTTATACTCATGCTCAATGATTAAAAACATACTCTTCCTCTGGTTTGAGATAATTGCTCAAACTATCATCTTAAAAGAGGTAACTGCTCTTGAAATATCTTTGAACTCACAACTCAGTTAGAAATCAAAGTTTCTCTTTTATCAATGTAAAAACTAATATCTTTGGGAATACTTAGTTCACTTATACTCTTACTCAATTCATACTTGAAACTCTTTCTCAAAAGTATATCAAAATCATATAGTGATATGATCATTGATGACTCGGGAAGCCATACTCTATAAACATTAATGGCATAACTAGATACCATACTACTTAAACATTGATGGTATACTCGATTATCATACTAATCATGTTCTAGAAACTCTTTCTTGAAACTCATCTTTACTTCTTCAAAAACTCAATTCAAATTTCAAGTGTTGACTTTAAAAAGATTCTCGAGATTTATAACTCAATTCATAGGGTTCATGCGGAATTATGGACATGAACGACTCAACTCACGGATCTTAAAAGAAATATGGAAACTCAGTACTCGAGAACTCAACCATACAACTCATCTAAAAAATACTCAATTCACAGGGTTCATGCTGAAATATAGACATTAACGAATCAACTAAAGAATCTTAATGCATAACATATAGCAATTCAATAATTAGGAATAGAATTTAAAAAAGAAACAGGAACTCGAGAACTCAAAATCAACTCATCTCAAGAATACTTAAATCTAGGGGTAAAATCCTAGATTTCTCTTTTACTAATTTGAGAGTAGATGTAGGGCGTGAGGACAAACTAGTCCAACACTATGATAGCCTTACATACCTGAAAGAATAAGGTTCTTAAAAAATCTTAATTTTTTTTGAAGAATCTTGAAGAAGAACTTGATTAGAAGCCTTGAAACCCTAGTTTGAAGGAGAAAAAACAAGAGAACCTTTCTTGAGATTTCTTGAATTAGTTTCTTGAAATCTCTATGACAAATAATTATGATTTTAATTAGTTATTCATAATAGTATGGAGGAATTTAAGTTGGAAAGAATAAAATTCTCTGAGAAAAACTTACCTTGAAGAAAAATCTTGAAAATATTTGAAAGAATCTTGAATAGAGTCTTCTACTTTGATTTTTCCTTAGGATTTTGAGAGAGAAGAGAATGGTGGATTAAGAGATGAAAATCTGATTGTTTTGGGTCTTTAATTAGTCAAAAAAATTGTTTAGGGTTTTCTTATAGGTAAAAAGACAAAAAAGACCATTTTTAATGTTTTCCCGTTGGCTAATTCGTCACAGAACTATATCAGGTTACTAAAATAGTCATAACTTTTTACTGAAACCTCAGATTGTTGCGAAATTGGTGGCGTTGGAAAGAAGATTCAAATATCTTTAATCTGATAGGTTATGGGACACATAACTCTTTATATTCTAAGAGATATGGTCGTTTAAAGTTGACCCAAGTAAAATCTTACATCAAAACTTTATCGGTAAGGAAATTTTCAACTCAACTTTGTGCCAGTGAATTTTCGTGACCTCAACATTTTAGAAAATTTAGAATCACTCATTGAAATCCTATTCACAGATAAAGAATGACTCGAATCTTATCTTAAAAATTTTCAGGATGTTACAATATCTCCCCCTTGGGATCATTCGTCCTCGAATGACGGCTGATCTAAGAATAGAAGGGGTTACTCTTACTATATTCAAGCCCAACTCAAAATCACAAAGTACTTAAAATGGAGTGATTAGTCTGATCTAAATCACAAGATTCGGGTTCTATACCTCTATAGGGAATCTCATCCCAAGAATACTACTCCCTACCACTACATTCAGCTAACCTTGAACTCATATCATGAAACACCTAATGTATCACGCATTGTCCACATGTTACCAACACCACATTCAAGCCTAGTACTATAACCAGTCCATGGTCTCCTACTAACCACTCCTTATAAGAATTCCTCATTTTGTCGCCACTTCTACCAATAGAACTTTCATGCATTATTACCAGGAACTGCCTTATTACTCATACCTTATCTCCTTCTCCCTCCACATTTCAAACCTTAGATTGAGTAAACATACCAATACTATCACAATAAGAAAATATCAATCCTTTTCTCTATCATCACACCACTACTATCAACAACACCTCTCTCAACTTAAAAGGATCACTGAGCGAACTTTAGGGTGAAAGATCATAAGCACGATTCATTCGAGATATTTGATATCAGAATATGCATGGTATAATATTATTGTTGCTATCCATTGAGAGTAATCATGAATTTGTGAGACTCCACATACTGTGAGACATGAATGCTTATATGAATAGGTTCATATCATGAGGCTAATATCCATAACTTTATGGAGTAAGATTGAGACCAATGGGCTAAAGTCTTTGCGCCTCATTCTGGAAACTGAGCATAGATGTGAATCTCTCTGAAGTGTATGAGCATAGGTCATAGACACAATTATGATATTAGAACCACCAACAAGATATTGTAATAACTAAACTTGAGGAATACACAAGATTATGAATGGATTGATGTACCTCTAAAACTCATTCGGAAAACATCACTATCTCATCCTCAACACTTGACTTAGTTTCTCATCTTATCATCTCCCCTTTAGATTTGGAGTTGACACTTTAAAGCTATGGATTTATTCCATTATCTCTAAACTGGTCTACATACCCTTTACTCTAATACTCAGGAAAGGCTTATCTCATGCCTACTGAATTCTCCATAAGTAGCTACTAAGAATCCTTCAAAGACCTCTTTCTAAGATGCTTCTCCTAACCTCTTCTCATGACTTATAAGACTGCTTCATCTAGATCTTAAGGGAAGAAAAATTAATGTTTAACTCAGACTATTCCACATTAATAGCTCAATTATACTATCTAGACACACATGAAAAAAAAATCATTAACTTAATTTGAACCTCGTCTGACTACATACAATCCCGGGTACACCTCTTAATGCTCTTGTTAATCTAATGACTTAGCCACACTTTATTACTCTTACCTCAAAGTTAGAGTCTCATACTTGTACCACTTACCTTCATTGTAACTAACCTCTTAACTCCTCACCTACTCTATATGAAACCTACCAGATCAGATCTCAAACTAACATCACCACCCTCATGTTGTCATCTCTTATTTATCACGATACTCATCTCAAATTCAAGATTAATGTTTATTACTAAACCTGTATATCAATATGATTGCTCGCTTGCTATACTAACTTAAAACTACTAGATACAACTTAAGAAACAATCACTAACTAAGACCTCATGAAAATTAGTCAATTTTCTCTCAATATTCATACTTACAATTTACCGTCACACTTCCTGTCACAACTTAAGTACTATTTACCCACTCACTACACATCATTGGCTAACTAGTTCTATAGTCCTCTGAATATCATGGGATCTCCCAAATTTTTTTTAAGTCTGGCTTAGATCTATTACCTCATGAAAAATCGATTCCTTTATTCAACACCTACACTTGGTCGTTACTAATACAATGAAACCTCATCATAAACTCCTTTCTAGTTGAAGTATACTCTAACTCGTCCTCACTAGTAACTCTTAATCTACCTCCTATCATGAAATCTTCACAAACCCATCATTTCTTTGTCTACCCATAAGGGAAAAACTCCTTATCAATAACTCACTAAGTGCATGACTATAATAACGTAATTTGCCTCATCGCCCTCTCCCTTCTTAGATTACTATACCTCTGCATACTTTCCTCTAACTCTGGGCACTTCTACTACTACTGCTCATAATATCGTAACTCATACTATCTTTTCGGGTGAAAATACTATCAAAGCTCTAAAACATGCTTCCTCATAAGGGTATCAACTGAAAAAGGTTTAGAGAAGAGAGTTTTGAAGTACATCTCGCTTTTAGCTTGAACGCATGATTCACATGAATAAAAGTGTATTCTTTCAAATTAGATCACTTAATCTCACTCACGGGCTTCTCTCAAGCCCCTCGACAGTCTCATGACTTTCTCAAATTTTTTGCTTATAGTAACTCATCGATAAGGATATGTCTTTTCTTTTCAACTACCTTGAGTATGAGGGGTATTTGAAAGAATCTGAGAACGAACGAGTTTGAATGAGTTCATTATGACATAGTTCTACTACACGATTTAGAGTATGAAAGAAGGAAAACTTTTCCTAAATGTCTGTAGACCCTTATTTATAGAAGTGGGCCCCTCACAACCATAAACAAGATCCTACTGACACGGCTTCATAGATACCCTAGGACACTTGAACTCTATGGTCTGATACCAAGTTTGTCACGACCCGAGCCTACACCTTGGACGTGGCCGACACTCGAGAACCATTTCTTTCCCTCAAGCAAACCCTTATCCTAGATGACTACAAGTGGAAGACTAACTCAAGCATACATAATCATCAAATTGAAAGAAAAGTTTAAAAATAGTTTACTAAATCTCAAAACTTCACTGAATATACTGAGTATGAAAATAAGTTGTAAATAAAATATCTAAAACTGAAAAACTCTCCAAAACCATCTATCTATAAAGCCTCTACTATATATAGACGAGTGTTGGGACAAGACTCATGACTCTTCAAAAGAACTACTACTAACAACTCATAAAACTGGAGTCCTCCGAAAGCAAGGAGGTCTCACTAATAAGCAGACGAGCGGATGAAGTGATCTCAACAGACTCTTGTTGAGGATCCTAAGAACTTGTATCTGCATCATTAAAAGATGCAGGTCAAATGACATAACTACATTGAATGTACGAGTATGTAATATAGCTGAATAACAAATAACTGAAAGAAAGGACTGCAATAGATAACAATGTACTCAAGCTGAATCTAAAGAAATAAAAGAGTTAAATCATTTAAAGCTTTACAAAATACTTTCTCATCGCTAAACTCAACATAATATGTGATATATAAAAATACACTTTAACTCTATTGGGAGATTCTCTAACCGACAACCATCACTTTGAGCTACGTGATGATACAACGTCTCGCCCACGCTGCCATAACTGTCCAATACGTTGCCGGGGTATAGAACACCTCAACTAAGTGGATCAACTAAGCTCTGCCCAAATTCACTTAGGATTCATCTTAAAAGTATGATCCTTTACCCATGTTGGCATACATGATTTAGGAGGAATGTGAGTTGTCTGAACTCATCCCCATATCGTTGCTCAATACTACTCTCAATAATATATACTCATGCTCAATGTTTAAAAATATACTCTTCCTCTGGTTTGAGATAATTTCTCAAACTATCATGTTAAAAGAGGTAACTGCTCTTGAAATATCTTTGAACTCACAACTCATCTAGAAATCAAAGTTTCTCTTTTATTAATGTAAAAACTGATACCTTTGTGAATACTTAG
Source organism: Solanum etuberosum (assembly GCA_029582245.1). Taxonomy (NCBI): domain Eukaryota; kingdom Viridiplantae; phylum Streptophyta; class Magnoliopsida; order Solanales; family Solanaceae; genus Solanum; species Solanum etuberosum. Next base: position 48,483 of record JAJONR010001952.1, on the reverse strand, counting down.
TTCCCTTATACTCTTACTCAATTCATACTTGAAACTCTTTCTCAAAAATATATTAAAATCATATTGTGATATGATCATTGATGACTCGGGAAGTCATACTGCATAAACATTGATGGAATAACTAGATACCATACTGCTTATACATTGATGGCATACTCGATTGTCATACTAATCACGTTTTAGAAACTTCTCAAAACTCATCTTTACTTATTCAAAAACTCAATTTAAAACACAAGTGTTGACTTTAAAAAGCTTATAGAGATTTATAACTCAATTAATAGGGTTCATGCAGAATTATGGACATGAACGACTCAACTCACGGATCTTAATAGAAATATGGAAACTCAGTACTCAGAACTCAAGGATATCACTCATCTAAAAAATACTCAATTCATAGGGTTCATGCTAAAATATAGACATGAACGAATCAACTCAAGAATCTTAATGCATAACATATAGCAATTCAATAATTAGGAATAGAATTTTAAAAAGAAACAGGAACTCGAGAACTCAAAATCAACTCATCTCAAGAATACTCAAATCTAGGGGTAGAATCCTAGATTTCTCTTTTATTGATTTAAAAGTAGATGTAGGATGTGAGGATGAACTATTCCAACACTATGATGGCCTTACATACATGGAAGAATAAGGTTCTTGAAGAATCTTGAAGAATAATTTGATTAGAAGCCTTGAAACCCTAGCTTGAAGGAGAAAAATCAAGAAAACCTTTTTTGAGATTTCTTGAATTAGTTTCTTGAAATCTCTATGACCAAGAATTATGATTCTCATTGGTGATTCATAATTGTATGGATGAATTTGAGTTGGAAAGTATGGAATTCTAGGAGAAAAACTTACCTTGAAGAAAAATCTTGAAAAAATTTGAAAGAATCTTGAATGGAGTCTTCTACTTTGATTTTTCCTTAGGATTTTGCCTTAGGGTTTTGAGAGAGAAGAGAATTGTGGATTAAGAGATGAAAATCTAATCTTTTTGGGTCTTTAATTAGTCAAGAAATCCGTTTAGGGTTTTCTTAGAGGTAAAAAGATATAAAATGACCCTTTTTAATGTTTTCCCGTCGGCTAATTTGTCACAGAACTGTATTAGGTTACTAAAATGGTCATAACTTTTTACTCAAACCTCGAATTGTTGCAAAATTGGTGGCGTTGGAAAGTAGATTTAAATACCTTTAATTTTATAGATAATGGGACACATAACGTTTTATATTCTAAGAGATATAGTCTTTTAAAGTTGACTCAAGTAAAAGCTTACATCAAAACTTAATCGGTAAGGAAATTTTCAACTCAACTTTGTGCTAGGATTTTTGTGACCTTAAAATCTAAAAAAATTTAGAATAACTCATTGAAATCTTATTCACAAATAAAGAATGGCTCGAATCTTATCTTAATTTTTTTTGGGATGTTACAATCTTGGCCAATCTAGGCCCTGTCACTTTTGCGACCATGGCCTCACTTTAGCAGCCAAGGGCTTGGTTTAGCGAGGTCCGCCTATTTCTGACCTGTCACTTTAGCGACATTGGGGTAGCCAAAGCAGAACCTACATCTGTGTTAAAACTTAAGTCGTGATCAGATTTTTTCCTCATCTTGTTCATGTGATTTATCCTCCAATATAGATCCAAATCTAGGGACTCAAAGTTGGATGTGATTAGGGAGCTTCGGAATACACATTAGAGTGATCAGGATGTCTTTGGGGTCTTCGTTTGAGGTAAAATTCATATTTTATGGGATTCCATAACTTGTTTTTGCACTTTAATGGTGAATTGTGTGCATGCGCTGAATTCCGTTGTTCCGAGCCCCAAATTGTATTGACTCCAAATTTGGGCTCTTTTGATTGAGTTGTTTCCTGAATTCCCGATGCGGGTCCCATGATTTTTGTTTTGACTCCAATATTGTCCTATCTCCATTTTAAGTAAATTTCGTGTCTAAACGACTGTATTTCCATTGTGATACTATTTTTGATAATGCCACAACATTTGTAGGTCACACGGAAAGAAAAAAAGCTTTGGAAAGGTGATTGAAAAGCGCACATCCGATCTAAAGGTAAGCTATGGCTTCCATTCCGTTATATTAAGTTGTATTATGTAAATTCATGTTGAATTGAGTGAATTGGGGGTGGGTACCTAGTTGATCATGCTACTTTACTTAGAAACCGTGTTCTAGCTATAGGCTTATTTTGGAATTTTCGAGATTAGAAGCATGCTAGTTGTGATATGTGTTAATCTTTGCCTTGTGGTTGGCTTTGTTTGTTGATTTTTTTTGATTATATGATCATGTTTTGTCTTATTCTAGGATTAGACTAGTGTTTTCCGTAGATTTTTTTATTTGGAGACTTTTTAGCCTTATTTCTATTCCGACGTCGTTTCAGACGACTTACCTCCTTATAGTCTTGTGAGTCTAATAGAATGAACCTTAGAGTAGGCGTTGAATCAACTTTGACAACTTTCTATCCACTTTCCTCTTTCTACAGCCCTCAGTGTTACATTTGAAATTTTGGGCCTCACTTGGAGACTTGGGCCTTGAGTTGGTTTGAGCTTGGAGTGTTGTTCTAATTACCTGGGAGTGGACGTCATTCCACAGTGGTTCTATTTTGATGATTTGGCATGAAGCCTTTCATCCTCCCTTCATAGTCACAGATTTGAGGGCTGGTCGCGTTCCTTCTTATCCTCTACGCTAGTCGATACACTTTGGCTACAATCTATTTCCTTTGTTTGGACCATCCGCGTTTCGAGGTCCTGGCTCTGAATTCCTTAGTTTTAGGTGTCTCTCATTGGTTATTGGGAGGTTATTCACGGTTAGAGGTCCAGTCTATGCGTTCCTCTTCTTTGAAATAACCATATCTTATTCATAGTAGATTTAGCTCTTCTGTGGACTTGTCGTGATTATGGGGATCCGTTCGGGTTGTTACTTAAATTTATGCACGAGTGAACCTTCTGGGCTTATGTGGGTCAAGTTAGGTTTAGTTAGCGGTACTCAGCTCATTTCTTACTTAGTACGCTCGTGTGCTTTTCTTTTAAATTCCACTGTGACCTTTTCTATGTCTAGATTCTATCATTTCATATTGCTTTACTTTTCCTACTCAGTCGGTCTATGATGCTTACTGGGTACCTATAGTTTTGGTACTCATGCGAATACAGGTTTGAGCACCATTGATCAATGTTGATCATTTGAGCCTATTGCAGGTTTGAATCATAGGCGAGGCTGAGCATTTGGCGTCCTGGACTTGCTTGTCTATATCTGTATTTTGATAGCTAGTCGTTTGCTTTTTGCGACAAGCTTTGTATTTTGGATTCACTTTTGAGACTTGTACTCTGTTGTTTTAGACAACTCTGTACTTGTGACTTCCAGGTTCTGGGAGGGATCTATTGTATATATCTTTTGGTTTGTTTTCTTCAGTTGTTCTATTTCTGTATTTAAATTCTACTTTCGATTTGTTTTTACCCTTATATCCATCGCTTGTTATTCTGGGTTACATCTTTTCTATCTTTCTAACCAACCTTTATAATTGAAAAAAGAGACTCAGCTAGTCACCTCTAGAGAAGAACTTCGAAACAATTACTCTTGACTATGAGATTACATTACGTTTCCAGATATTTGACCTTTTCTTGCTGCCATGGTGTTATTTGAACAGGGGTAAACCAAATGGAACCAAGAAACAGGGGAACCACAGTGGGCAGGAGATAACACAAATGGTGAGGGCTCAACCATAAGATACTAATAACACAGCTAACATGATCAGTTGTCATCCACACCTATATTCCTTATGACTATTCTAGGGGCTAGGAAAGTTGCAAATTCTTTCTTATGGGCATATTTCGCATAAGAGATAAAACTTCAACTATACACGATAAAGTTCATTGCACAAGAAAGTCATTTATTAATCAATCGAAAGCTCAAATATAATGTCCTGTTATGTAAAATTACTACCAAAATTTAGAATTTTCAGTGTTTACAACTTATCTTGGTTGACATCTGCTACAGGTAAATATGGAAATACAAAAAACCCATGCCTGAGTATCCCAGGTTCTGGGTATTCTCCACATACCTGCATAGGCAATATTCTATTAATAAACCATGCAATATATAATGTCAACAACAAGTAATAACTTCCGAATTAGTTTAGCTTAGAAAATAGAAGGAGTCTGGGCATGCTGAACAAGCACAAAGAGAATAGCCAAAATTATAAACTTCTAACTTCACAATTACCAACATCCTCAACATTGATCATGGTACAATTGACACATAACAACTTTAGAACTTCTATTTGCTTTTCAGATGGTTCCAAGTCACTGTCATTATCATCCTCCTCAAATTTATACCGAACATTGATTGACTAAGAGCAGGCCTCAACATTCTCCATATAAAAGAGAACCAAAATGTTTATATAACACTGATGAAAAAATTAAGAAGCAAGGTGCAAGTTTACTTTATTTCTCCCTCTTCAATTATTGTTTGATCATAGGTATAGTAGTCTTGTTCTTGCTATTGATTAGTCACTTCAGTTCTGAGAAAAGACCTCTTGGCCAAAATTTTGTAATGCAGCAGGACATTAGCAAATAACTACTGGAACACTGAAACGTGTCTTTAAATATGAGCTGCGACTTTCTGCAAATTTTGGATACATTGATATGGAACTGTTGCAAGCAGGGACGGAGCCAACTTTCATGAAAGGGAATCCTAATTCCTACTAATAAATAATATATGTACAATTTTTTATGTATATATAAATTATTTGATATTCGTGACATACCGGAAGCTTCTAGTGTAGGAATAAGATGATTCAAACCAGTTTTCGAGGGAACATGGATAATTACTCAGGTATAAACTTAATCTTACATTAGTATAAACTTATGCATAAACTTAAATTAGTTTTATAGTTTCACACACCCAGCTTAAATTTTGGGGCAACTGAAAGAATGCTACAAAACTGAATATCATCAAGAGTTGAAAAATCCATCAAAAGAATCTGAAATATGATCCCAGCAGATATCTTTTTGTGTATTTGAAAAAAAAAAACCACAAATGTTTTGATGGGAACTTGACGCCCAACAGTTCTTTGAAGGCTATTTGCTTAGTTAGCTAATTTAGTTGGCATTACCACTCCCCTGTAAGCAATGTTGATAGCTCTACGGGTTTTGTTAGCTCCCAAAAGTCCCAAGGCAGCATTCCTTTGACTATTTCCGAAGGTTTTTGCTTAATACTATAGCTTCATGGAGCTATGCTCTAAAGCTACTAGGTTTTTTCTCTATTATAACCTTGCATCTAGGCATCTAATGTAATTTACTTACTTTACCCCGGGGGAGGGGGGGTGCAACTATTTAGAGGTCTAAAATCATATTATAAGGTTTTAATGCGCTAGAGTTGTACATATTTTTTCTTGAATCACATTAGGAGAAAATATACCCATAATAGGAATTAACATTATATATGTAAATAAATTAAAACACATAGTTGTTTTTCATTTGATTTTAGATTCAATCTATTTGTATTACTTTGCGATTGAAGTGGAATAATGAGTACATGAAGGCTTTCTTTGATCCACCACTTTCACATTGTCTCATAAAAGATTTCAATAGACTTGTAATTAAGGTTAAACAAAATTGGAGCTAGAAAAGGAATAAGTCGAATTTGGGAAAGTACTCTAAAAGGGTAATATAATTGAGTAAAATTTATTTTGTGGTACAATAAAGGAACACCATTTGTGTATGTGCTCCCGATAAAAAAAGTGTACTCTATTTCAACACATGCGTGGATCGGGCTGAAAAATCAAGCTCAATTTCTCTTGGGATCCTGAATTTGCATGTAAAGTCAATAGATATTTGAAAAACTTGTATTATAGAGATTCCATCTTATCGTAGAGAACTTGCCTAAATATAAATGCACCTCCCTCGTTGGAGATAAAACAATATTAATGAGTGCATAAGTAATTTCTTTGATCATTCACTAGGTCAATAAAAGATTTCAATTGACTTACAATAAGGTCAACAAAAAAACTTCACTAATGACTAAAGATAACAAAACAAAAGCCAACGTAATAATATAAGAAATTCATAACCTTCAATTTTATGGTTTAAACCATTAGATAAAGGGGTGACCGAAGACTAACAACAACTAACTTAATAACAAAGATGTAAATTGCCAATATTAGAAGATTTGATCATTGGTAAAGTTTCCTCCAAACATAGATCCAAATTCAAGAACTCGAATAACCAACTCAATAATAATTATGAGTTCAAGAACTCTAATCCAGATCATGCAACATTTTAATCAAACTTGAGATGCCCAGCCATAATAACACTTCTTGTTTTTTTAAAATTCTCCACCTGCAACTTGATTGTCAATATTTGCTCAAATATGTGTTTATCTAAAGGTATTTATGAGTCAAGTTGCATGATCTTATACACTAGAATTAATTTTTTTTCATTCTCATTCAATGCGTTAATATTTTTACGAAGATCTTCAAATGCCTAAAAGAGATTCGATATGCTCTCAACATGTTCACGTTGGTGATCCTCTAGTTTCACTACAAAAAGATTGTCTATTATTTTTTCTATACTTGTAAAACCATAGAAACATGGTTTTCCATTTGGTGAAAAAAACATAACACTAACATACACGTCAATATGAGTTGCAGGCTTATCTGCATATTGAAACACTATTTTTTTCCTTTTCAAAAAAATAATAGTACTTTCTCTCTCAGACTCAATCAACTTTATTTCACTCTTTTTTCTAATTTGTCATGTTTTTCATATATCTTATTTTATTCTTTAATTATTTGGTTTTGCAAAGTAAAACATGAACAAGAAGGGTAACCAAAGCATTGAAATGAAATGGATTGAGTTTGAGAAAGCACACACTATTAGTTTCTTGAAAAAATATCTTGTTTCAATGTGCAGATAAGCTTGAAACTCAGAGTGGAGAGGATGTTGGTGTTAAAATTTTTTCACCAAATGGAAAACCATGTTCTTATTATTCCACAAGTATAAAAAAAATAATTGATAATTTTTTTGAAGTGAAACTAGAGGATCAACAATGTGATCATGCTGAACGCAAATCAAATTACTTTGAGGCATTTGAATATCTTCGTAAAGAATTACAAGCACTGAACACGAAAGAAATAAAAGAATACTAATGTTTAAAATTATGCGCCCTTGCTCCGAACTACCTCCAGATAAACACATGGAGAAGAAGAAGTTGACAATGAAGTTGCAGGTGGTGAAACTTTAAAAAGAAACAAGAAGTACTATTATGGCCGAACATTTCAAGTTTCATTTAAATGTCTCCCCTGAGACAGAAGAAGAATATAGTTCTTGAACTCATAATTATCATGGAGTTGGTAATTGTAGTTCTTCAAAATTAGAGCTATTCTTGGAGAAGACATTACTAGCGTTCGAGTCTTCTAATATGGTCAATTTTTGCATTTGTTATTAAGTCACTTGTTGTTAGTCTTCAGTCAACCATTTATATAAGGTTTTAGACCACAAATAGAAGGTTATGAAGTTCTTATGTATAATTAAGTCAATATTTTTGGTGTGTTTCATCTTTAATCTTTGATGATGCTTTGAGTTGTCTAGATTGGTGAATAAGTTGGAGCCATCTACTGAACTAGTGAATACTGTGAAAGTGATGGATCAAATAAAACACTCGTTCACTCGTTAGTATTATTTCATGTATAAAAATGTCTAAACTATCAATCACCAAATAAAAGTCCATTCATTATTAATTTACCTTGTAAATAATCCATGCACTACAATCTCCACAAAAAATATATGTTTCGTAGTGGACATTGAGGTTGCATATCTATGAAGCTATTCTTCGGCTAGGTAGGCAAATCGTTAGTTTGGACTGGATATGAAAGGTCGAAATGGGTTGAATCAATAAATGAGTGATTGTCAAGCCCAAACCAGAAATTGTTGGATTGAGATAGGTTGGATCAAATGATGATTAAAATGGGTCATAACATAACCTACCCAAATCTTACCAAGATTTAAATTGTTTGCTTATTTTTTTTATCAAGTAAAAAGTTTCCTTGATATAACAAGGCCAACTTGCCGTATACAAGGGGCACACCAAAAAAGAACGAACTACGAACAAAAATAAAGTGTGTAGTAATGCTTGCATTCGTTATGCTAAGATTATTTCTTATATGTTTGGTTTGGTGAATTAAATATAAAATGGATTTCATAAATTCCATAAAAAATGTTTGTTTACAAAAATACCTTCCATACGCTTTTGCTTTGGAAACTGTTTGAGGGTTGCGGGGTGGTTATGTCATTAATCTATCTAGTACATGTGTTGAAACCCTTTATATTATTAATACAAGAAATTTCATGATATTAGTAATACACACATCAATACACAATAGATTGTATAACTAATGCAAGTATTATTATACATTAGGCTAAAAAGTGTAACAAAATAAGGTACTAATAATAGAAAAAGGTAATGCATGCATTGTTTTTCTAATATACTCTACCAAACTCCTTTTTTTTAAATCTTTATTACAACAATTTATCTTTTTGAATATGACCACCTTAATCTATATATCCACAGGTATATTATAACCAAATGTGTAGTTACATTCCAAATGTATTACAAACTTACATCTTTCTCTATCTTTCTAAAGCCTATAAGCAATCAAGTACATCAAATATGTCCTCTATTTGAGCTAATACCTCGTGTTTAAACCAAATAAGATTAGACAGTTCATTTGGATCTTCTTCAAACTATCCTGCATATCCTCAAAGCATGTCTTGTTCCTTTTGGCCCAGATTGTCCACAATATGTATGTTGAGACAATCTTCAATCTTTTCTCTTTCTTTGTTGCATTTCTATCCTCGTTTTAGCTGCCTAAAACCTTCGTGATACTTCTAGATTTTACCCATATGATACCTTTTAGACAAATAAACATTCTCAATAGTTGATCTGTTCATTTGCAATGCAAGAAAAATGATTGATTGTCTATGCTTTCTCCCTACAAAAAAATATTTGGTCTGTAGTAACATACCCAATCATTCATGTTATTCAACTCTACATATCATAGTGTCTAGAAAGGATTCCACGTTCTTCTTGGAATCTCGAAATGACCTTATTGTGTCAAGCCCTTATACTGAATTGTTAGGAGTTTTGGAGAAGGATCAAGTCATAGGATGATGAACGAGAAAATCTAAATCAATTGACTTTGAAATTCCTTCGTCTTTGTTCGAATTCCTAGAACAATCTATTTTGAATATAACTTCAACTCATTAAAGCAAAGTTTAAAGTTAAGAGTTCAATGCATGAGCGAACTCTAATAACATGTCTTTTGTTAAAATACGACTTGTTTTATTCCACAAATCCCCTTTTAAATAGGGAGTCTCATTATAATAATAAGAAGTTTAATCCTTATGAAACTAGGAAACATAAATCTATTCTAGAAAAACAACAATAGCTAAACCTAATCCTTATGAAACTAAAAATATAAACCCTAATCTATAATAAAATGCAGAAAACTACTAAAAATATAATTAAATAATTAACTTAATTGGCTTTCCATCGGGGATACATTTTGCCCACAAACGCATCCACAACAATCTTAGTTTTAAATATACTGAATTTGTAGAGGTTAGAAAAACATCTAGCCATCTCCATTATGGTACAGTTCTTCGGCTCACTAACTCCATTTTGTTGTGGAGTATATTTGTATATGGAGCAGTGAGTTGGTGTCCAATCCCATTTTCTTCACAAAATATAATGAACTAATCATATGTGTACTCCTTGCCATTATCAAACCTTAAAGATTGAATCTTATAACCACTTTGAGTTTCGATCCACTATTTGAATTTCATGAAGATAGAGACATAGTCATCAATGAAAACTATATAATACTTACTCTCTTTGAGTGACAGAGTTCTTTGAGGACCAGCCAGATCTGTATGGTTTAAATTTAGCTTTTCAGAAGATCTCCAAGTTGCTTTATTGAAAGGAAGCACTGTTTGATTTCCTAATATACAAGTTTTGCAATCTATTATTTCAGCTTCAAGGTTAGGCAACCCTCGAACTAGATCTTTCTTCTGTAGGTTCATTATAGCATCATGATTGAAATGTCCAAGCCTTTTGTGCAAAACTTCTACATTGATCTTATCAGTGCATTAGTTAGTGCTTACTAGTTACTGCAGTGTAAGTCTTTAGTTACTGTGGTTTAAGTCTTTTAGTTACTGCTTTTATTTACTTTTTACGAAGTATTTAGCAGGTAATTAGGATTAGCTTTATCTCCCCATTTTGTGGAGTTAGCTTAGGATATTGTTAGACTCAATCGTGTATATCAAGCTGTAACATTCCAGCCATAAGCAATTAAGTTCTTCTGCAACTTATCTTGTTTCTTTATGGTATCAGAGCATCAGAAAGTTGGAAAGCATTATTTGATGCATGTAATTGAGTTGAACCAGTGTGAGTTATTGGAGTTTTTTTACCATCGCCTATGGAGACCTGCTCCTTGACATTGTATGATTGCAAGTTGTGAGGGTCAGCAGTGATATGATGAGATGCACCAGATTCGACAATCCAGGGATTTGCGAATGCCTGCAATCCTGAAAAATAGTTGGCCTTTGCCTCAAAATGATTATTAGATTTGGATCGATAAACACTCGCAACATGACCCGGTTTGTTGCACAATTGGCAGCGAACACCATCATAAGAGTTAGTGGTGGGCGAAGATCGACACTGATTGGGTGTAGGAAAACGATTAATGGACCGCCAATGTTGGTTGCTGCCAGTGACATTGTTGGAGTGACGAGTGTGCCGAGAGTTGGGATGACCAGACTTGGTGGAAATAGCAGATGCAACAGTATTCTGGTTGGGAGTTGTCTTAGACACTTCATGGCGAAGAAACAACTCATGATCCAATAGATTTTCATAGAGTTCTTCATAAGTAATAGTGGAGTCACGAGCCCGGATTGCAGCTGAAATCTCATGAAACTCTGGGCTCAAACCACTCAGGATCTTAATAATAAGTTCAAAGTTGGTAACTGGGGCGCCAACAGTAGAGATTTCATAAGAAATGGATCGAATTTTTTTCTAAATATTCGGTGACTGGTTTGGAGTCTTTGGTCAGTCGCATAAGTGGATCACGCAAACTGAAAATTATGGTTTGGGACTTGTTCGCATAGGCTGTGTGCAATGCATCCCATGCAGTTTTTGTCGAGTTAGAGGCTGCAACAGTTTTGGCAATTGTGGCATCAACTGATGCCATAAGTGCGTTCTGAATAAGTTGGTCTTGGTGAAACCAAAGAGAAAATGCAGGATTTGCTCTAGGGACTGTGCCAGTTATGATCGTGCGAGAGGGGGACGGAGCAGACCTATCGAGATGGCCATTTAGATCATGACCATGCATAAGCATAAAAAAATGTGCTTTCCACGTTGAATTTTTTTTGCTGCCAAGTAATTTGATAAGCAACCGGATTAAATTGAACGATGGTCACTCTGATGGTGGTATCTACGGTGACAACTCGAGAAGTGTCGCCCATTTTTTGAGGTTAGGAGAAAAAAAAAATAGGATCTTACTTGTTAGAGTTAATTGTGGCTCTTGATACCATAAAGAAACAAGATAAGCTGCCATTAAATTTGATTGGCCTCTCTGTCAACTTGATGTTAATAACACATTTCTTCAAGGAAGTCTAGATGAAGAGGTTTATATGGCCCAACCTCAGGGATTTGAAGATACAAATTATCCAACTCATATTTTTCATCTTCGTAAAGCTATCTACGGACTCAAACAATCTCCCATAGCGTGGTATAATGAACTCAAGAATCATTTGCTCCTGTTGGGCTTCATCAAATCTGAGTCTGACAGTTCCCTCTTTATCCGTCATCGTTATTGTGCCACTGTGTACCTACTGGTATATGTAGATGATATTATCATTATTGGCAGCGACACTTCAGTTGTTAATCAGGTAATTTCTTACCTTGCTGCTCATTTTTCTGTCAAAGATCTTTGCAATCTCATCTACTTTCTAGTATTGAAGTCATTAGAACTACAAATGGTATTATTATGTAACAGAGTAATTATACCAGTGATATATTGCATGAGGAGAATATGGCTGATTGCAAACCTTCTAAAATGCCTATGAGTGCTATTGAAACACCCAAGGTCAATGATGGTGGATTATCCGTGGATACAATCAGATATAGGAGGGTAATCAGGAAGCTCCAATATTTGTCCTTCACTCGTCCAGACATTTGTTTCTCAGTAAACAAGTTGTCACAATTTATGCAAACTCCCTCAGAGACACTCTGGAAAGCTGTAAAATGGGTACTACAGTATCTTCAAGGGACTGTTCATTTTTGTTTGCATTTGATGCGCCATAATTCCCTCTCTTTACATTTGTACTATGATGCGGATTGGGCTGGAGATGCCAATGATCGCGCTTCCACTACTGGTTATCTTTTATTTTTTGGCACAAATCCTGTGAGTTGGTCCTCCAAAAAGCAAAGAATGATTGCTCGTTCTTCCACTGAAGCTGAATATCAGGCCGTTGCAAGTTTCCTTGTGGAAACAAACTGGGTCACCAACCTTCTGGCTGAGCTGCAACTTAAACTTCAAAATGTCCCAACTATCTACTGTTACAATGTTGGTGCTACGTACTTATGTGCCAATCCAGTTTTTCATAGTCGCATGAAGCACATTGCGGTGGATTTCCATTTTGTTAGCAAACAAGTTCAACTCAAGCAAGTTCATGTTGTGCATATACACACTATGGATCAACTAGCAGATACGCTTACCAAGGCCCTTTCCAAACCAGCCTTCGACATGCACATGTTCAAGCTAGGCGTTGTTGCACACTGCCTACCTTGAGGGGGGCGTATCAGTGCATTAGTTAGTGTTTACTAGTTACTGCAGTATAAGTCTTTAGTTACTGTGGTTTAAGTCTTTTAGTTACTGCTTATCTTTACTGTTTACTAAGTCTTTTGCAGGTAATTAGGATTAGCTTTATCTCCCCATTTTGTGGAGTTAGCTTAGGATATTGTTAGACTCAATCGTGTATATCAAGCTGTAACATTCCATCCATAAGCAATTAAGTTCTTCTGCAGCTTATCTTGTTTCTTTAGATCTTAGTCGCAGAATAAAATTTTTGCTCATGCACTAAAGGATCCATTATAAAGCTCTTTCCCTTCATCATTACTTTGAATAAAGTTTTGCCATCTTCATCCTTTATAAGACAATAATTGATTTCAAAGAGAAGTCTGAAACTATGCTCAAGAATCTAGCCAAAGCTTAACAAACTATGACTTATATTCGGTACAAAATACCCATCTTTGATTAGTTTTATACTTGAAGCGATCTTAATTTCCACAATACCTTTGCCTTCAATAGAAATATACTCTAAATTGCTGACTTGTACTTTGGAAATTACTGAATTATCCAACTCCTCCAGCGAATCATGATCAAATGTCATGTGGTTTGTGCAACCACTATCAGTAAGCCACTTGTCAGTTGAGCTGCTAGTAGCAAAACACGTTGCTACAAAGAGTTGCTCCTCATGTTCCTGAATAGCTACATGTGCAACATTATTTTGTTAAGTGTTGGTTTTGGAAATCTTTTGATGATGTCCCATCTTTTGACATTTCTCACACTGCTGGTCTGGCCTTCTCCTGCATTTGAATGGTGGATCACCCTTCTTTCCACAATGCTTGCAAGGAAGAAAATCATGTTTTGTTCCCCTATTGACCCAAGGAGAATGATAAACTGAGTTTTCCTTCTTGTTCCACTTCTTCTTTCCTTTGTCTCCGATGATTGACTAAACTTTTGCAAGTAGTTAACCCTCAACAGACCCTTTTGACCTCAAAAGTCCTCTCGATTCTTGTGTGTGCAAAGAATTCAATAGTTCTGCCAAACTCATTGTTGACAAATCCTTAGAATTTTTCAGTGAGAAAATATTTGCTTCGGACTGTTACAAGAATTTTTTGAACCAATCTAGAATTAGAAAATTCAGAGCCAAGCGATCTTATATTGTTGGCAATATTGAGTAATCTTTCAAAATACTCTCTAACTGTGTCTGAAGCCTTCATCTTATGAAGTTCAAATTCTCGTATGAGGTTGAGAACACACATTCATGTCTTTCATATTCTTTCTTTAGGAAATTCTATAAATCAAATGCTGATTTCATTGTCATAATTCTGACAAAGATTTCAGATGCGACTGCAACAAATGATGTCTCTCTAGCCTTTGATTTTCTTGTTCTCTTCTCCTTGTGATTCCTTCTTTGCGCCATGGTTGGATTTGCAGGCAAGGGAGGAATTTAGTAGTTCTCCTCAACAGCTTCTCGTAGATCATTTGTCTCCATATGTGCTTCCATTCTTGCTGCCTAGTCATGATAGCCTTCACTTTTGAAGACAGGTGGACCTAGTTCAGTGAAAGGAGTTTTGAATCCATATCAGAAAAAAAGGAATAAAGAAAATGAGTTTCCCTCAATTAGAAGTCTCTCAAGAAGAAATCTCTGATACCACTTTTTTTGAACTTCTTTGACTGAACTTCCACTTTATAAACAAAAATATAGTCAATAAGAAGAGAAGAAATATTCTCTGGTGGAAAGATCATTTTTAATTGAAGTGAAATGGTGTTTAAATACACAAAAAAATGCAATCACTAAAGCCTATGTCTAAGCAACTACTTTGGACATGATTCCTTGATAAGAAAACTCTTAAAAATAGCAACTAACTCCAAAAAAACAGCAACTAACTTAAAATGTTGAAGATGGTTAAGAATCTGGAGAAAATCCACCAACTTCTATTGATTAGTTACTGTAGTAACTGAGGCTACTAATCAACAGGTTTGTTGCGAAAGGTCGAGAAATTCTTTAATGCGAAGCAACAACGGATACTGGTTTAATCAAGGCTAGATATGGATCTTTGTTGGTCTTGTTGCATCGGTGATAGTTTCTATTAAATAGATTAAATCCATATGTCGCGACTGTTCGGGATTTAATCGAGTTCGGCGCCTATCCAGATTTCAAGTGTTGTAGGTGAGGATTCTTTAAGGTTATGTTGTTTTCATATCACAAGATTTTGGATGCTGGTTACTGGGAGTCTAACCTCATTTCATAATACAAACTTTCGATGTTGCAATTGCTACAATTACAGTATACTGTATAAAATTCACTTTCTTGCGGCACTTTTTGTTGATGAATACCATGGCTCGTCTTTGTTGAATATAGCTAAAAAATTTCTTTAAACTTGTATAGAGAATCCGGCACATCAGCAATAATGTTTTATTAGACCCTTTTGAATAACTAATACTCTCATATCCAAATCAACGTAGTGTTTGGGTATCTTGTTAATCTGTATACTCTGCTTTGATAGTGCTGCTTCAGTCACCATATGGGTTGGTTCTGGCTTGTTAGAGGACCAGAGGGAAAGAAAATAAAAATGTAAAGTCCAGGTTTTAATGTGTATTAGTAAATGGCATAGGAAATACAAAGTAGATTATAGTATTTTAAAAACATGAGAACCATGTATTGATAGTCGCTCTTTAAAATAGTTTTCATATACGAAAACAGTAAAGAGGGTTCGAGTATTACCAATGTTGAGAGGAGGGTGTGTTAATAACCTGTTACAAGAGGCAATAGTTAGCCTTGCTGCAAATATGAGGATAGACACAAGATATACAAGGAAAATAATGAGATTATAAATGGTGGGGCTCTTTCTGTACTCGTACGCACAAATAACAGGTATGTATGTTGATTCAAGGAGAATCACCCGAGTTACTAAGTGTCCTGTATACGTTAATTAGAAGGCAACATTTCATATGGGATTTATTTCAAATGGTATTTGTTCTACACTGACCGTGGTAACCATCTAGTGCCTGTGGTAACCATCTAGTGTAGTTCTTAGTTAATTTGTTTCTAAATGTGAAAAAAATTAAGGGATGATGTATTAATGTTAATGCGAGAATGCCAAAGATTATAATAGACTAAGTAAAACATAGAAGTGTGTGGAGGATTGGACAGTGCCTGATTTTCGTCAGTTCAACTGTTAAACTACAGAGTATTAGAAAGTTGATGAGGTGTGTATCTTATTCGTTCCTAATAATATAGGTGAGTGAACATATGTGAATTCTAACTAAACACAAGCATAACTTATAACTTATTAATGGTGTCTAGCAATTCCACCAAAACGTAACCAAACTTTTAATGTGTATTGCAGGAGAAGGAGCACTGGTAGTGAAGTGTTTTGTTCAACAAAAAGTTTTAAGGGATGATGTCATAACAATCTATTTCACTTTTTTTTAAAAGTGAAAAATTTAAGGAAAGATGTATCAATGCTAATGCGAGAATGCCAAAGTTGGGGAGGGAACATACTAAGAGAAACAGAGAAGTAGTGTGGAGGATGGGACGGTGCAAATCGTTCATCAGTT
Organism: Solanum etuberosum; assembly: GCA_029582245.1. Classification (NCBI taxonomy): domain Eukaryota; kingdom Viridiplantae; phylum Streptophyta; class Magnoliopsida; order Solanales; family Solanaceae; genus Solanum; species Solanum etuberosum. The sequence goes on along the minus strand of JAJONR010001952.1, from coordinate 32,081 downwards.
ATACTGTTAAAGAACACATATCCGAGTGAACAAATATAAATTGCAACTAAACATTACGTGTAAGTTAAAAATCTTTAAGGGTGGTAGCACTTTAACCAAACTGTAAACCAGGCCTTAAGGGTATTTTGCGGGAGAAGGATAATTGTTAATGTGGATAATCTGCACATAAAGGGAAAACAAATAGCACAGTGAAGAATAAGGTTTGCTTTATTAAGGGATTACATTGGGTTAAGTGGAGGTATAATCAGGGTATACCTGCTCGTTGTCCATTGCATGAACAAGTTGGTTGTTTGATGAGATCTTGTGATCCCCGTTCCATGTGTTGCATCTGTTTGGGATTAGGTGGACGTTTGCGTCTGGGCAGAAAATGAGAGTTGGAGGTGAAAACTATTCGGGAAGGAGTTTGTAGCGCCAATTTGTAGGGTTGGGGACAAGCAAGGTAAGGTTGTTTTTAGTTAGGGGGTATGTAGCTAATTTAACATTCAATTTAGTTAGGGTATTTAGGTAATTTAACATTCAATTTTTTGAGTTCATATTTTAAGGTAGTATATATATATATATAAATACTAGTTTTGACGCACGTGCGTTGCACGTGAATATCAAACCATGTACCACACTATTTTTAAAATTAATGTAAATATTATTAAATAAAAAATTAGTCACTCTTAAAATCTTTTAGTTACACCTCTTAAATATATTTTCTCCTCCCTTTCCTATAGTGCATTACTTTGTTATTATTGTATTGTTTGTTTTCTTACTTTTAATATAATATAATATAAATAAATATTGATATAAAATATAGAAGATATACTAAATTGGATGTTTTTAGTAGAAGTATTAGATTAATTTAACATTCATGTTAGAGAGTGTTTTAATTTCACTTAACATTGAGATTGCCAACGTATGTAAATCAAACTTGAGGTTTTAAAAAGGGAAGAATAGAAAACATAAAAAAAGCGTAGTTTAAAAATGTGAGGAAAACCCCTCCGTTTATTGTTAAAATGTGTAGTATTAGTATATGCATATTGTTTCTAATCATAAAAATATATAAGATATACTAAATAGGGTGTTTTAAAAAGAAGAACGAATATTTTAAAAAAAAATCTAGTTTAAAAATTTGAGGAAGCCCCTCTTTTAATAGCCAACAAAGGGTAGTGTATGAAAAACTGTTTATTGTTCTTTATCAAAGAGAAGTTACAACCCTTTAGAAAAGTCACAACCCTACGGATCATGAAGTTCCATGCTCGTTCCGAGCCTTCTTGTGAAATTTTGCATAAAGTAGAGCTTGTGTGTTGGCCCCACTTTTCATAGAGACAATCTCAGATGGAAATTTAGATGCTTCCGTTGAGACTGGAATGTCAAACTCAGTAGCTTTGCTTATCTAGTTTATTTTATCGAGTCCACAATGAATCCCGAGGGCTAATTTAGAGACTTTAAAAATAGCAAAATCTGATGTTGCTGGTGCAGACTTTTAGCGACAAATATTAGGCTTTTATTGACCAACATTGCCTTTTTAGCGACGAGATTGCTGGTATTTAAATTCTGAATTTTAGCTTTAGTCCTCATTTTCTATATTGAATTTATTGAGCTAGGAAACTCCGATTAAGGCGATTTCAGTTGCGTTGGTCAGGTTTTGGTGTGGCAACATGTAGGAGTGATCTGGAAAGCTTGTAAGTCACTATTTTGAGGCAATTTCTTCCCCAATGGAGCTGTTTGAGCTTCACTTTGGAGCTTTATTGAATATTTTATTGCATGGGCTGTTTTAGCCCATTTCTGAGCATAGATTGTCCCCGTTTTCAGGAAAAGAGTTCCTTGAGAGTCAATTTCAGGATTCCTGGCACTGGTCCCACATTTCCATTTTGACTCGATTTTTGTCGTGTGTTTAATTGTTGCAATTCTGGTGTTTAAATGTATGTATTGACATTGTGATTAATAATGTGTTTGTGTGGCAGTTTTCAGAGGTGTTTCTGATGCAGATAACTATTTTATGATTGATTCAAAGCACGTGTGATCGACTTTGATCAATTTCCAGATTGGAAATCTTAGATAATGTTTAGTATGAATTGCATGTTATTTAGGATTGTATTTATCGGGCATTAGCCCTCCTTCGGCCGCTTTATATTTTCTTGATTACTGTAGGAGCATTGGGCTTATTGTGGCTGACCAGATTCTTAGTTTTGACTTGAAGCCTTTATTGTAGTATGACTTAGTGTGTCTTGTTAGGTTTGATACTTGTGGCCTTAGGGTAGGATTGAGCATAGATGCCTCATAATGTCTTTTATCACCCTTCTAACTGTGAATTGCTCCATGCAGGGCTTTTAGTCGGTTTTTTTATATCTTATGTTAGTGCATAAACCTTAGTGGCTTATCATAACCGGAGGTTTCGATTTCTTATGATCAGTTGTGGGCTGCAGCTATATGAAAGGGGTAAGGCGTCCTTCCTTGAGTTATTTCTTTCCAGATATTGATTCGATAACTCTTCTTTACTCATTCACTTATTGATTAGCAATAGGCTTGTGTTTGTCACGCCCCAAGGCTACCCCCTTGACGTAACACGGGACCAAGGATCACGAGTGACCCCAAGCTAACCCTGTGTCTGGCATATCATAAGCATACTATAAAATTATTGAATTAAACAAGTACTATGCGGAAGCTAAATCAATAGATAATTGAAGATACGGAATACCCAACTAGTCTGAATGTATAAAAACATACTAAGAGTTTAGTGATACTGAACAATCACTCAAAACTAAAGCTGAATCTACTACTATGTCTGAAAAGCCTCTAATTGAGTTGAGTTACTGGGACATGCCCCCCAGCTAACTCTAACAAAGTTGAAAACTGAAAGTAAAGACTACTATGAAAAGCATGTGTATTTTCCTCGAAGTATGAAGACTCACCACTGAAGCTGCTGAATGCGGACTGGTAATCGATCTAAGAATGATCTGGATGCTGAGTACCTGAACCTACATCATGAAAGGATGTAGCGTGGAGTATGCGTCAGTACTTGGAATGTACTGAGCATGCAGGATATAGATACTAAGCTGAACAAATATATATAAGCTGAACAAAGCATACCGAGTAACGATATAATCTGAATAAAATTGTAAATGCTGAAATATAACTGAAATTGGGTTAAATGCAATGACCAAGTACTAATCATGAACATAACATGCTGAAACTGAATACTGAAATATAAACTGAAAACCTGGTCAAATGCACTAGAGTCTGACTGTGGGAGCTACTATTAACTAACATAAAACCATGTGAGCTAAACATGGAGTCTGATGTATACGCCCCATCGAGAGGATCCAATATACCTTGTTAGGGGTATAAAGGCATGACTGGCATGATCACTAAATCTGATGCCCAATAGAGGGGACTTATACTCCTACGGGGGCACGTAGTTCTGGGACTATACGGGTACGCTGAACCCTAGTCGAACTCGGCGTTAAGTCTACTCCTAACATGATATGTATATGACACATTATGACTGAAATACTAAATATATTGAATAACTCAAAATACTGACATGCTAACTGAGAATGCAACGTTTATACATTAATAATGTAACATTCAAAAACTGAAGCATGATCATCTGTTTTACTGACCTAGCAAGTGCATTTCATAAACTAAGAGAAATTACACAACTAGGGTTCTGAGGTCATACAAGGAAATTAAGAACGATTCCAAGAAAGCTTGATAATTCGATTAGGAGTACTATAACAGATAAATCACAACCAATATCTGAGGTTTCAGAAAACCCTAGGCTAAACAAGATATAGGGAATCAGGAATCTGATTGAATTCTAGGGACCTAGTGGATGAAAGGAACCCACTAGTGAAATCCCACATACCTGGTGACGAAATCTACGGAAAAATCCTTCGATTTCGGGGTTGGAACTTGAAGGAAACCTGCTTGGTTGGTTTTGGGAAAGCTGGCACCTCTTGCTTATCTTTTTTCTCTAATTATGATGAATTTTGGAAAATAAATGATTTGGCTAAGTTCTGACTAATTTACTAGGTTTAAACTAAGTAAAAGGACGTAGTTTAGGTGTAAAAGGACGTAGTTTAAAGGTCCAATGCGTATGGGAAAAGACCAAAACGACCTTAACTTAAAAGCTGACAAAGCCATCGACGGCCCTGACCGACGGACCGTGGACTGACCGACGGTCCATCCTGTCAGTTCTTCGTTTGGTGTCTGAGGCTGGGTGAAGGGGTCACGATGCACGGACGCTGGACCACAGACCGTGGTCCCACCTACGGTCCGTAGGTCCTGTCGTGGGTCGTGGCCTTTTTCTGGGAATTCTGGGTGAAGTTGGGGTGACCAACAACGGACCACACCTACGGTCCGTGGTCCTATCCACGGGCCGTGGGTGGCCTGTGTCGGTGGCACCTGCAACATCTGGAAAATCAATTATGTTCTCCTTCTCGAATTTGGGGTGTTACATTATCTCCCCCTTGGGAACATTCGTCCTCGAATGAAGTCTAAACTAGCTGAGTATGGAGGGAAGGAGCTGTAATCCCTACCACTAAGTACGAGAAACTGATATCTGACTGAACTGAGTTCCAAGAACATGAAAATATGTTGAAAATGCAAGAACAATTGAAGGAACATGATACTAAGACTGAATTTACGCAAGGGTAAACTGAGAGACTGGAGAGGAACTATTACCTCAAGATGGAACAGAATCAGAAGGAAAGAGATGAGGATACTTGGCTTTCATGGCTACTTCTGCTTACCAAGTAGCTCCCTCTACGGACTGACTCCTCCACAAAACCTTTACTAAAGCTATTTCTTTATTTCTGAACCTACAAACCTGATGGTCAAGGATCTCAACTAGCACCTCTTCGTAAGTGAGACTATCCTTCACAACCACACTCTCTAATGGTACTATTGATGCCGGATCACCCACACACTTCTTCAACAAGGAAATGTGAAAGACTGGATGAATCGCTGCTAGTTCTGCTGGCAACTCTTACTCATATGCCATATTACCAACCTTTTTCAAGATTCTGTAAGGACCTACATATCTAGGACTGAGCTACCCTTTCTTGCCAAATCTCATCACCCCCTTCATAGGTGACATCTTTAGGAAAACCCAATCATTGATTTCGAACTCTAAGTCCCTTCTCCTCACATCTGCATAGGACTTCTGACGACTTTGGCTGTCTTAAGTCTATCTCTGATGAGCTGAACTTTTTCCATAGCTTCATGAACCGAATCTTGCCCAATCAATGCTGCTTCACCTACTTCAAACTAACCAATCAAGGATCAGCATCTACCCCCATATAATGCCTCGTAAGGGGCCATTTGAATACTTGAATGAAAGCTATTATTGTAGGCGAACTCTATGAGAGGTAGGTGATCATTCCAACTACCCTTGAAATCGATCACGCAAGCTCTCAACATGTCCTCTAAGTTCAGAATGGTACGTTCTACCTGACCATCCGTGTGTGGATGAAATGTTGTACTGAGATTTACCTGAGTACCAAGACCTTTCTGAAATGATTTCCAAAAATTCGAGGTAAACTGAGGACCTCTATCTAAGATGATAGACAAGGGAACCCCATGCAACCTAAATATCTCATGGATGTAGAGTTTAGCATAGTCCTCCGCTGAATCTGTAGTCTTGACAGCCATGAAGTGAGCGGACTTAGTAACTCTGTCTACTATTACACAAATGGAGTCATGCTGTCTGCGAGTTCGAGGTAAACCCATGATGAAGTCCATCTTTATCACTTTCCACTTCCATGTAGGAATTTTAATCTCTTGAGTCATACCTCTTGGTTTATGATGTTCTACCTTAACCTGTTGGCAATTTGGACACTTAGCTACAAAATCTACTATGTCCCTCTTCATGCCGTTCCACCAAAAGACTTCCCGTAGATCATGGTGCATCTTAGTGGCACCTGGATGGATGGAATACTTGGATTTATGAGCCTCTGTAAGGATCCGCTTCCTCAACTCACTCATATCAGGAACACATAAGAGACCCTGGTAACAAAGCACACCATCTCCCCCTTGGGAGAAAACCTCAACTTTTTGTTGACGAACTGCACCCTTCAACTGAAGTAATATAGGATCACTATCCTGTTTTTCCTTAACCTCCGCTACTAGTGAAGATTCTGATCTATTCTGAACTATCACACCACTATCTGACATGTCCGTAAGACCAACTCCTAAGCGAGAAAGCCGGTGAACATCTTTTGCTAATTCTTTCCTTTCTTCCTCAACATGTGCTACACTACCCATAGACAATCTTCTGAGAGCATCATCCACTACATTAGCCTTACTAGGAAGGTAAAGCACATTCATGTCATAGTCCTTGAGGAATTCAAGCTTTCTCCTCTGACGAAGATTCAACTCTTTCTGGGTGAACACATACTGGAGGCTCTTATGATCTATGAACATATCCACGTGAACACCATACAAGTAATGTTTCCAAATCTTTAGGGCAAATACTATGGTTGCAAGCTTGAGGTCATAAATCGGATAGTTCTTATCATGTACCTAAAGCTGTCTAGAAGCAGAAGCTATGACCTTACCTCGCTGCATCAACACACAACCTAGGCCGACACTGGATGGATCACAATAAATCACATAACCGTCTGAACCATCTAGTAGGGTCAAGACCAGAGCTGTAGTCAACCTAGTCTTCAGTTCTGAGAAACTTTTCTCACACTCATCTGACCACTGAAACTTGACCTTTTTCTGAGTCAACTTGGTCAATGGGGAAGTTACAGATGAATTTTTTTAAACAAATCTCCTGTAATAACCAGCCAAACCCAAGAAACTTCTGATATCTATTGGAGAGGTGGGTCTGGGCAATTTATTCACTGTCTCTATTTTCTGAGAATCCACTCGGATCCTTCACTAGATACCACATGACAAAGGAAAGCGACTGTCTATAACCAAAATTCACATTTGCTGAACTTAGCGAATAACTGGCGATCCTTGAGAGTTTGTAGAACAACTCTCAGATGAGTCACATGCTCCTCCTAACTCCGAGAATAAATAAGGATATCATCAATAAAGACGATAATGAACAAGTCCAAATATTGTTTGAACACCCTGTTTATTAAGTCCATGAACGCTGCAAGAGCATTTGTTAGTCCAAAAGATACATCTACGAATTCGTAATGACCATACCAAGTTCTGAAGGTTGTCTTCAGAATGTCACTATCTCTGACTCTAAGATGAGATAGACGAATATGAGGTCTGCCTTAGAAAAGTAACTAGTACCCCAAAGTTGGTCGAACAAGTCATCAATCCTGGGGATGGGATACTTATTCTTAATTGTGACTTTGTTCAACTGCCGATAGTCAATGCACATTCTGAGCGAACCATCTTTCTTTTTCAAGAACAACACTGGAGCACCCCATGGAGAGATACTAGGTCTCATGAAGCCCTTATCTAGAAGGTCTTTCAACTGTTCTTTTAATTCCTTAAGCTTAGCTGGAGCCATTTTGTAAGGAGGAATCGAAATAGGATGGGTATCTGGGAGGAGATCAATTCCGAAGTCGATTTCCCTTTCGGGAGGAACTCCGAGAAGATCTTCTGGAAACACTTTTGAAAACTCATTTACCACTGGGACTGACTCAAGAGTTGGGGTTTCAGAGTTTGATTCCTTAACCGGAATAAGATGATAGACATACCCTTTGGAAATCATCTTTTTGACCTTAATGTAAAAGATAAATCGACCCATAGGCACTGAGCTACTACCCTTCCATTCTAAGACTGGCTCGTTTCGAAACTGAAACCGAACGATCTTAGTTTTACAATAGACTGAGGCATAACAAGAATGTAACCAATCCATGGCTAGAATGATATCAAAGTCTACCATTTATAACTCTACAAGATCTGCTGAGGTGACTTTCTGAGAGACTGTGACAGGGCAATTTTTGTATACCCATCTAGCTATAACTGGGTCACCAACTGAAGTAGAGACTGAGAAGGGTTCTGAAAGAGTTCCTGGACATGCATTAATACCACGAGATTCCTTCCACAGCTGGTACCAAGTGTAGGCCACTCCCTTCAACTAATAGGCGGCCAAATCTTCACTCTCAACTTGTTTGACGCCCATAATGTTTGTTACCTTTTAGATGTCATCGAGAAACTCTTGTGGATCTTATTCTGACTTAGACCCATGAAACTCTATAGGGTTTATCCGAGTAAAGTCTTGGATTCTTGCTGTAGCAGTGTTAGTCTGTGGCAGAGCTGGGACCACAACCTACTTATTTACCTGGGTAGTCATGGCCTGAGAAAGTACTTGGTAAGAAGCCCTAAACTCGGCATGCATGACTTGCTCCTTCAATGGGTCTGTTGGAGCTGCTGGCTGATTCCTTGCATTATCTCTTCTGGGAGGCATTTTCTGAAATGCGAAGAGCAGGAGTTAGAAGGAGATTGAATAGAGTTCATACTCACGCACGATAAGAATAGCAAGGAAAGTGAATTTTTTCTTAAAACACTTCGTAGTCTCCCCCTCATAGATGTGGTGCACTTCACACCCATGAAAGAGACTCTACTTAGTACGACTTTCAGAAATCCTAGAACTCTTAAACCTAATGATACCAAATTTGTCACGCCCCGAGGCTACCCCCTTGACGTAACACGGGACCTAGGATCATGAGTGACCCAAGCTAACCCTATGTATGGCATATCATAAGCATATAATAAAATTACTGAATAAAACAAGTAATATGCGGAAGCTAAATCAATAGATAAATAAAAGTGGGAAATACCCAACTAGTCTGAATGTATAAAAACATACTAAGATTCTAGTGATACAGAACCATCACTCAAAACTAAAACTGAATCTACTACTATGTCTGAAAATCCTCAAACTAAGTTGAGTTGCTGGGACATGCCCCAAGCTAACTCTAACAAAACTGAAAACTGAAAGTAAAGACTAATATGAAAAATATGTCTATTATCCTTGAAGTATGAGGACTAACCACTAAAGCTGCTTAATGCGGACCGATAATTGATCTAAGCGTGATCTGGATGCTGAGTACCTGAACCTACATCATGAAAGGATGTAGCGCAGTGTATGCGTCAGTACTTGGAATGTACTGAGCATGCAGGATATAGATACTAAGTTGAGCAAATATATATAAGCTGAACAAAGCATACTGAGTAACGATATAATCTGAATAAAAATATAAATGCTGAAATATAACTGAAACTAGGTTAAATGCAATGAACAAGTACTAATTATGTACATAACATGCTGAGACTGAATACTGAAATATAAACTGAAAACCTGGTCAAATGCACTAGAGTCTGACTGTGGGAGCTACTATTAACCAACATAAAACCACGTGAGCTAAACGTGGAGTCCGATGAATACACCCCATCGAGAGGACCCAATATACCTTGCAAGGAGTATAAAGGCATGACTGGCGTGATCACTAAATCTGATGCCTAACAGAGGGGACTTATACTCTTACGGGGGTACGTAGTTCTGGGACTATACGGGTACGCTGAACCCTAGTCCAACTCGGTGTTAAGTCTACTCCTAACTGGATATGTATATGACACATTATGACCGAAATGTTGAATATACTGAATAGCTCAAAATATTGACATGCTAACTGAGAATGCAACGTTTATACATTAATAATGTAACATTTGAAAACTGAAGCATGATAATTTGTTATACTCACCTAACAAGTGCATTTCATAAACTAAGAGAAACTACACAACTAGGGTTCTGAGGTCATACAAGGAAATTAAGAACGATTCCAAGAAAGCATGATAAATAGATTAGGAATACTATAACATATAAATCACAACCGATTTCTGAGGTTTCAGAAAACCATAGGTCTAAACAAGATATAAGGAATCAAGAATCTGACTGAATTTTAGGGACCTAGTGGATGAAAGGAACCCACAAGTGAAATCCCACATACTTGGTGACAAAATCTACGGAAAAATCCTTCGATTTCGGGGATGGAACTTGAAGGAAACCTGCTGGTTGTTCTTGGAAAAGCTGGTGCCTCTTGCTTCTTTTTTTGCTCTAATTTTGATGAATTTTGGAGAATAAACGATTTGGGTAAGTTCTAACTAATTTACTAGGTTTAAACTGAGTAAAATGATGTAGTTTAGGTGTAAAACGACGTAGTTTAAAGGTCTATTACGTAGGGGAAAAGACCAAAATGACCCTAACTTAAAAGCTGTCTACGCCATCGAAGGCCTTGACCGACGGACCATGGACTGACCGACGGTCCGTCCTGTCAGTTTATCATTTGGCGTCTGAGGCTGGCTGAAGGGGTCACGATCCACGGACCTTGAACCACGAACCGTGGTCCCACCTACGGTCTGTAGGTCCTACCGTGGGTCGTGGCCTTTTTCTGTGAATTCTGGGTGAAGTTGGGGTGACCAACCATGGACCACACCTACGGTCCGTGGTCACATCCATAGGCCGTGGGTGGCCTCTATCAGTGGCACCTGCAACAGCTGGAAAATCTATTATTTGCTCCTTCTCAATTCTGGGGTGTTACCGTTTTGATTTGTTGAGTTATTGTTAAATTTTTAGGCCCGAGGCCGTGATCGAGGACAAGTGTGATTCGAGGTTAGTGCTATCTGCCTTGGTTGCATGGTAGGGCTGGTATTGTATTTTTGATTGCGAGTGCCTTGTTTGAATGCTGATGATGGCATGTATTGAATTAGTTGTTCAATCTTATATATTTTGTGATACGATCTAGGTATATGCATTATTGCATTATTATCATTCATGGAGAAGGATTTTTTTCACTTGGTTACTAATCTAAGTTTGTTTTAATAGGAGTCTTACCACCTGGATAATTTTATATACTGACTTTCAAGATTTAAGAGGCATCGAGGATGTGCTCCTTTCCTACTTGAAAAATTAGAGCAATCTGGGATGTGCTCAGTTTTTACTTGACTAGCTAGTGCATCGACGCCCTTCCCAGCATGGTTTTGGCTACTCATTCCTCTAGTGCAATGACAAATTTCACTCATTATAAGAAATGGTTCAAGACCATGCGCTGTATACATATTTCCTTTATTCCCTATAGGTCCCTCTTGCCATGAGTACCACTGTACTAAGAGAGGGAGCTACATGGTCCCTACATCAACCACATGGAAGAGGGTAGGTTTATCTACTTAATTACTGATGGGTACTGATGGTTCTACTGCATATCCTGCATTCATACGCGTAGCCTATCACTAGTACAATTATTTTTTGTTTGCACCCTCAAGTTTTACTGGGGCGATTAAGTTATGTTTGTTTTTTGTACCTTTTGGGCTTATGGGGTACGACTGGGTTATTGTTTGACTATATTTTGTATTCCTGTGATATTATTCTGCTAGTTAACATGTTGTGGTCTAGAATTGTTGATGTTACCTTTCCTAACCATGGGTAGTTTTGTATCACAGCTTGCTTGTCAGTAGGTTGTTTGCTTGCGTTTCCAAGTACATTCTTGACTCGGTTCATCCTTTATATCCTATTTTTGTTACTTATTGCTTGTCTATAATATTATACCTCCTAATTAGTTTCTTGAGTTGTACTTTCTTTATTACAAGTTGCTTATACTTACTTTATCTTTGGAGCTCAGCTGGTTGATGCCTACTGAGTACCGCCTCTAGGTACTCATACAACACTTCTACACCCTAGAGATCGTGGAAAATGTTCTCTTCATTGATTTAGATCTCGTGTGGTGAAGTTTTTAGACTTCGGAGACTGGGTTAGCACTTGGCATTTGGAGTTACCAATTTCCATCTAATTTTTCAAGGCTAGTCTTTATTTTTCTTTCAAATTCAGTTTGTACTTTTATTGTATTGGTAAAAGCCTTCTACTCTTATTTTAATTAGATGTCTACTATCGACTAAGTCCAGGTCTTGGGGATTGTACCTTATATTATATTCTGTTGACGTCTCTTTCTTTTCTTTTCTGTTAGCTTCCTGCTTTTATTTGTTATCCTCCGTGTGTTAGCCCAATTCTTATGATTTTGGGCTGAGGGTTAGGCTTAACTACATGTGGGGGTAGTAGGTGCCATTATGACCTGAAAAATCATGTTGTGACATTTTGTGTTGTAACACGTTTCAATTTTCAAAACAATAGTGAGGAGTGGGCTTTGTGTCAAAAGTGGCCTTTTCTCTAAGAAAAACCAATTTTTAAATGGTTTCGTCCAATAACTTTGGATTGGTTTTCTCTCTTTCATTCCATACTCTTCAATGGTTTCTGATTCTATTAGGTCTCCGAATGGGTGTTGTGTACGATCAAGAGTTCCCAGATCATATTTTTAATATCGGGAACATGCTTCATTCCTCGGGAATTGCTCAGAGGTATATTTTCATTTAAATTTTCATTCTATATGATACTCGCAACAACTAATTTATTTCCGAATATATTGTTATAGATAGAAACGAAGTGGAGGATGAACATATAGGTTCAGTTCATACAAAAAGCATATAGATTTAATTAGAAGTATTAGTTCAAAGAAAAAGGAGTTGAGAATAGATTGCTTGGAAGTATAATTCTGTATATTTCAATGAAGGCTCTTTAGAAGAAACCAATATTTCTGTTGGTTCTGTGATTGAGGTAATTAATCATATTTACTACTCCCTCCATTTTATTTTACTTGCCCATGTACAAAAAATATATGTTTCATTTTACATTGTCCATTAAGAAAATCAAGAGAATTTCATTACTTTTTTTTTTATCAAACTACCCTTAGTATTAAAGAATTAAAAGTCAGCCAAATTTAGAGTTGTATGATAAATGTGATTGACTTTTAATTTGAACTCTAAATTGGATTGACTTTTAGTTTTTTAATACTAAGGGTAGTATGATAAAAAAAAAAAGTAATAAAATTTTCTTGATTTGCTAAATGGACAAGAAAAATGAAACATACACTTTTTGTACAAGGGCCAACTAAAATGAAACAGAGGGAGTAGTAAACACGATTAATTACCTCAATCATAGAACCAACAAAAAAATAAGTTTCTTCTGAAGAATATTCATTGAAATATACAAAAATATACTTCCCAACAATCTCTATTTTCAACTCATTTTTCTTTGAACTAATACTTCTAATTAAATCAATATGCTTTTTGGTATCTACAAATCTATATGTTCATCCTCCGTTTCATTTGCATCAAATACAGGACATTTGGAAAAAATCGATTGTTCTCAATGCTTCAATAGAAGGAAAAGGAAAATGAAAATATACCTCTTAAGAAATTACCGAACAATAAAACTTGTTCTAGATATTATAAATATTATTTGGGAACTCCTGATGGTATCCATCGTCTATCCGGAGACCTACTAAAATCAGAATCCATTGAACAGTACTTATTGAACGATATAAAATAAATCAAAATGATTGGAAAAAAAAAACAAAACCATTCATCTTTGACGTATCCATTTAGACAATGGGATCTTCGGAGAAAAAAACCCACTTCTGAAACAAATCCCACTCCACACTATAGTTTTGAAAATTGAAACGTGTCACGATGTCACGACCCAAGGGTATACCCTAGACATAACATGGCATACAAAACCCCGAGAGGCCCCATACAAGCCACTTAGCATACATAGTCAAGATAATAGAAATTAAGAGATCAAAAGATAGTTTCAACATATAAAATTTAATAGAGAAATGCGGAAGTCAAAACATCATCTCAAAGCCATCTAGTACATAAGAGTTTATCGGGTCGTAGCCCATACACCAAGTTCAAAACTAAAAAGAAAAGACATAATGAAATAAAGGCTTGGTCCTCGAAACATGAGGTCTCACCAATCTTCAATCTTCAACTACTAAGAGATCCTAGCCACGGAGGTGCGGATCGGAATCATCAGACCCTACATTTAGGATAAGAAATGTAGGCAAGAATATACGTTAGTAAAAAATGTACCAAGTATGATAGCCATGCATAAAAATATGAAATCATGTTAAAAAGGACATTTTCGTGATATGCAAAGACCAAGTAAAAACATACAATACGAAGTTAGAAAATATAATCGTAATAATGATCAATGCAAGTAAAATCATCTTTTAACACACATGAGAGATACTTTAAAGGTAACCTAGGTTCATTATTATGGGAATTAGCCTTAACCGATATAAAGACCATGTGAGCTATAACATGATCCCCGGTGTCTCCCACACCGAAAAAGGTTGTCCTACTTACGAAGGTAGGACCATGGTTGAGCTAAAGTGGATCCACTAGCTAATGTCTATCTAGACCATCATCCTATGGGGGCACATAGGAAAGAGATAAGAAGATTGCTACTAGAAACCCGGCCTCAACTCGGGAGAGCTTCCATCTCAATATCCTGCATATCCGGATAACATACTAATCAACACTGAATTTAGGAAAATAGCCTGAAAAGCATTGAGGGCAAATCTAGATGTCATTCATGTCATTTGGCCAAGCTTCATAGAACATATAGACAATCTCATCTATAAGCTTTCTTGAGTCATAAAATACTTTCATGAACATGCTTTCTTTTCAATAATTCAAAAGATTCATCATGTCTTCAAAGTCAAAGCATCTTCAAATTCATTTACATCGATTTCATAAAGAGAAGACATGCCTATTTTCATAAATTCATCTTTCATAGTTCAAGACCCACATTATATCAACATAGCTTAGAAAACATGAGTTATGCATGGGTTCATGGAAAATTAACTTAAAAACATGCAAATACTTCACTTCATGCATAAAAGTTTATAAATCAATCAAATAAATCAACATTGAAAGGAACCCATGACATGGAAGAAACCCGTAACTTCGATTGGAGATTCTAGCTTTAAAAAATTGAAGAATTTGGGAACTCCATGGAAGAAAGGGCTCCACGGATGAAAATTATCATACCTTGATGCCAAAAGCTTGGAAGCAAATGGAGGATTTGGAGGCTTGATCTTGAAACCCTAGCTTTCTTCTTCAATTGCTAGAGAGAGAAATATTTGAGAGTAGGAGCTTGATCTTCTTTTGAGAATTTAAGAGAATGAATTTAGTTTAGGTGATTTGGGAATTTAGAATCATTATATAGGGCTTTGGATAGAAGGAAAAATGACATAGTATTGAGTTAAAACAATTGGAGGAAAAGACCCAAAAGTCCCTGACTGAAAACTGCCGAATTGGTATCAAGGAGGGCTTCACGGCCCGTCAAACGGGTCGTGATGAATTTCTGCCCGACAGAGCTTCACTATTTCAGACATAACTTTTTACTCCGAGCTTGGAATTAGGCAAACTCGGTGGCATTAGAAAGAGGACTCAGAAATATTTACTTTGATATGTCACGGACCACCAATTTTTTTTTTTTGCTAAAAGATATCATCGTTTGAAATTGACCCTAAACTCTAAATCTAATGAAAACCCTTCACGGTCCGTGTGAAGCTACACAGGCCGTTTTGACGCCCGTGGTCCTTGACCAATGGCTAGGGGAGAAACCCTAATGACTTGACCCACTTGACGACCTCTTTGACAGCCCGTCAATCTCACCATGGGCCGTATAGGCATCTGTCAAAGTGAAGCCTGCATGGGGCAGTTTCTGGAAACCTACCACGAGCCCCTTAACTGACCGTGGTCCCCTTCACGGCCCGTATGGGGCTCCGTGGAGGGTTCCATGGTCCACTTTTTGGGCTTGTGAGTTTCCCACTTGAACCATTCTTGCCTTTCTCGAAGCTGATGTGGTACAATATTCCCCCCCTTGGGAACATTCGTCCTCGAATGGAACTCAACCACCACGAAAAGTGTAGGAGAGAAACTAACAACCCAATCATTATTGCAACTTTATCAAAATGCATATAACCAAGGAGGAATATCGACTCCAAGCTAAAACATGTTCAAAACATCTTTTCATAAGGTCTATATGCAACTCATACTCAATGCACATAAGTATGAAGAAATCAATCAATTCAACTAAATCATATTTTTGAAAATTAATTTTTTCATGAGCATGCATGCATGAGGAATCATGAGGATTAATAAAACACACGCGTCCTAATTAAGACCTAATTTAGGAAAATAGCCTGAAAAGCATTGAGGGCAAATCTAGATGTCATTAATGTCATGTGTCCAAGCTTCATATAACCTATAGACAATCTCATCTATAAGCTTTTCTGAGTCATAAACATACTTTTGTGAAGATGCTTTCTTTTCAATAATTCATAAGCTTCATCATGTCTTCAAAGTCAAAGAATCTTCAAATTCATTTACATCAATTTCATAAAGAGAAGACATGCATATTTTCATAAATTTATCTTTCATAGTTCAAGACCCACATTATATCAACATAGCTTAGAAAACATGGGTTATGCATGGGTTCATGGAAAATCAACTTAAAAACGTGCAATTACTTCAATTCATGCATAAAAGTTCATAAATCAATCAAATAAATAAACAATGAAAGGAACCCATGACATGGAACAAAACTCTAACTTCAATTGGAGATTCGAGCTTTACAAAATTGGAGAATTTAGGAACTCCATGGAGGAAACGGCTCCATGGATGAAAACTATCATACCTTGATTCCAAAAGCATGGAAGAAAATGAAGGATTTGGATGCTTGATCTTGAAACCCTAGCTTTCTTCTTCAATTTCTAGAGAGAGAAATATTTGAGAAGAGGATCTTGATCTTCTTTTGAGAATTTAAGAGAATGAATTTAGTTTGGGTGATTTGGGGGTTTAGAATCATTATATAGGGCTTTGGGTAGAAGGAAAAATGACATAGTATTGAGTTAAAACAATTGGGGGAAAAGACCCAAAAGTCTTTGACTGAAAACTGCCGAATTGGCATCAAGGAGGCCTTCACGACCTGTCATGCAGTATCACGGCCTGTCAAAATGGTCGTCATGAATTTTTGCCCAATAGGGCTTCACTATTTTGGGGAAAATTTTTTACTTCAACCTTGAAATTAGGCAAACTCGGTGGCGTTGGAAAGAGGACTCAGATATCTTTAATTTGATATGTCATGGGCCACCTAATTCTTTTTGTGCTAAAAGATATGATCGTTTGAAGTTGACCCTAAACTCTTAGTCTAATGAAAACCCTTCATGGACGACTTCACGGTCCGTGTGAAGCTTCACGGGCCGTTTTGACGCCCGTGGTCCTTGACCTGTGGCTAGGGGAGAACCCCTAATGACTTGTACCATTTGATGACCACTTTGACGGCCCGTCAACCTCACCACGGGCCGTATAGGCATCCGTCAAAGTGAAGCTTGCATGGGGTAGGTTCTGGAAACCTACCACGAGCCCCTTAATGGACCGTGGTCCCCTTCAAGACCTGTCTGGGCTCCGTGGAGGGTTCCATGGTCCACTTTTTGGGCTTGTGAGTTTCCCACTTGACCCATTCTAGCCTTTCTCGAATTTGAGTTGTTACACACGACCTCAAATCTTAGGTCGTGATGATACATACAAACACCCTCCGGTAGGTAAGTCAACTCCATAGACCGAAACCTAAAACAATGGTCTTTCATGCGGAATAGAAACATAAGGGAAGCAGGGAACAAAAATTTAAAATAAAGGGAGGAGAGACTCTAAAGAAATAAACGGACCAAAGAAATAAACGGAAGAGATAGACAATAATATAAATATATAAAATATCCCCAAGATGTGGCATCAGTCGGTAGTCGAGTTTCTAATCAAAATAGGAATACAAGGAAAATATAAATATATACAGAACAATATTTTAATGCAATATAAAGACTAGTCCTTGGAAAAAAACAGAGGGAAATTCACAACTCCAAACTTTAGGAGCTCACCCTAGTCTCTGAATCCAAAAGCATCTCAACCCGAGACATACCTCAATAGAGAGATCCCGTACTATGATGTGCAGGGTGTAGAACCATAGTATGAGTACCAGGAAGTGGTACTTAGTAGGCATAGGCCGACTGACCTCCAACGATAAATCAAGGATAAATTACAAGTAAGTGAAGAAAGTATAGTACTTGTATCTAAAAAACAAATATCACACAATTAAAGTAAACAAAGACAAGGATGTGGAATAAAATGAGCAAGATATTGAGACAAGGGAACTTACCTGGAGGTTCTAGCCCAACAACCTAACCACTACAAGGATCCACTATAGAAGCAAACCAATATGAGATACAACATCGGTAACCACTGCTACACCTCACAATATCAAAGAGGCCAATCCAACGCAGCCATAACAAAAAACACCAATATTGAGACAAGTCCAAACCATTTATATAGCTAACTATCAAATCAATATATGATACACAATTATATACTCAAAAAACAACCTAACTGAACCCCCATAAGCCCGAAAGGTACACAACAATAAATATAACCTAGCAAACCCCCCATAAGAATCATAATTGTTCTTTAACCCTACACAAATTATGAAACAAGTTCCCCCTTAAATCAACATCATCCCTCACTAGAGCACTCATTCTTCTCCTTACAAGAAGAACAAGTTATCCATCAACATAAAAAAAATAATCATCCCCTTCTCCCATAAACTCATCACTACTATTATTCTCCCTATGGTCATCTTTAGATTCATCTTCCGTTTGATAACCACCATCATTCAATGCAATGAAGTTCTTATATTAGGACATTATTATTCTTTATGTCCATTTACTTGATATTTACAACACTTTATTTTAGTTGGAGTTTCAAGTTTAATTTTGTTACCTAAATCTTGTAGTCCACCTTTTGTTTTCCTTTGTCATTGTTTGACTTGAATTCTTGCTTTGCACCTTTGATTTGTACGAAGTAGGAGATAGTTTCCAAACTTCTTTATTTTTCGCCGATGAAGAAGAAGTAGATTGCACTATTGATTTGTTTTCTTATTTATTTCCCTCCACCTTGGGTGTTATTTGATAAGCTTCATATAAAGTAGGAAGACTATTCAAATGTAGTTGTTGCCTTATCTCTTTATTTAAGCCCAAGATAAATCTTCCACAAAAGTTACCTTTCCATCATTGACATTAGCTGTAAGCTTAGTATGCTCTAGCTCCTCATAATACTCTTCCACAGTCTTGCTTTCTTGTTGAATATTGTAATAATTTTTGAGTGTATTTTGTTCATAGTTTTCACCCACAAATATTTCTCTTTTCCATCTTTTCATGTCGTTCCAAGTGGTAATAATCTTTCTATTCCTAAAAGCATCTCTTTCAATTTCTCGCACCATGTAGAAGAAAAACAATCAAGGTGATTTATAGCATAATTCATATTCTAAACATCACTCACATTGTTGAAAATATATTGGCTTCCAAGTTTGAGTATCCAATCAAGGTATTCATTTGGATTACCATTTCCTTTGAAAAATGGAATTATAACATTGATGTTGTTGAATTATCGATTTATCATCATTCCTTCTGTTGTACTTGTATAATGACCTTTGTGGTCATTTTTGTGCTTTTGACTCCTTTTACTATTTTCCCCCTACGTAGCTTTCTATTAGCTTTTTTGTGTTGCTAAATTGGGTGGGGCGCTTCTTGAGGTGGTCGGGAGAGTTTCGATCAAGTTTTGCCCTTTTGTTGGAGGCTTTTAAAGTTAAAGAGTTGACTTCAGTCAAAATTTGGAGAGTTTGATGTTGTATAAGATTTCTTACAGTTCCATCAGCTCCGAAAGATCCACTTATGTCTTGTAGGATGGTTGGTTATGGTTCCGATTCCCTCATTTGTATTTGTGCCATTAAACATTTTATCTTTGATGTTTTTTCTAATGTTTGACGTCGGTTAAAATTTTGGTATACTCACTTGGATAATAATTTTGTCGGTGTGGCTATCTTGGAAATATTGTGTTTGGTCTAGAACGACCATTGGTTCGAATATGTAGTTGTTTGAGATGAGTTTGCTGTTATACATTCACTCACATTGTTGAAAATATATTGGCTTCCAAGTTTGAGTATCCAATCAAGGTATTCATTTGGATTACCATTTCCTTTGAAAAATGGAATTATAACATTGATGTTGTTGAATTCTCGATTTATCATCATTCCTTCTGTTGTACTTGTATAATGACCTTTGTGGTCATTTTTGTGCTTTTGACTCCTTTTACTATTTTCCCCCTACGTAGCTTTCTATTAGCTTTTTTGTGTTGCTAAATTGGGTGGGGCAATTCTTGAGGTGGTCGGGAGAGTTTCGATCAAGTTTTGCCCTTTTGTTGGAGGCTTTTAAAGTTAAAGAGTTGACTTCAGTCAAAATTTGGAGAGTTTGATGTTGTATAAGATTTCTTACAGTTCCATCAGCTCCGAAAGATCCACTTATGTCTTGTAGGATGGTTGGTTATGGTTCCGATTCCCTCATTTGTATTTGTGCCATTAGACATTTTATCTTTGATGTTTTTTCTAATGTTTGACGTCGGTTAAAATTTTGGTATACTCACTTGGATAATAATTTTGTCGGTGTGGCTATCTTGGAAATATTGTGTTTGGTCTAGAACGACCATTGGTTCGAATATGTAGTTGTTTGAGATGAGTTTGCTGTTATACCCCATTTTAACTCACGTCAAATAGTGTAAAACATTTTGGTGATTCCTATATTATTTAACATAAGGAGTTGTCAACTAAATATTTTTAAGGTACATTAGGACACCTAAATATTTAAAACAATCATCACACTAGACCAACATGACCCTTCTAGAGCTAATGGAACTGACACAATTCCAATCTAATGTCACGATCTCCGAATGTTGACTGAAGTCAACTCTTTGAATCATTAAGCTTTCAAAACTCAAAACTCACACCAAACTCAACCAAATACTTTGGGAAGCGTGCCACCCAACACAACACAAAATAAAAGCTATAAAGATGATACAGGAAGGTACAAAATAGGAAAATCACATATAAATACATAAATGACCTCGAGGGTCAATACAAAAAATATCACTAAAAGGACTTTCATCCATAAAAATATGACAAAGTTAATACATGAAGGTACAAAAAGATGAGGATACCGGGTCCGCATATCAAGCTTGGTCTCCCAAGTAGCCTGCTCGACCGAATGGTTCCTCCACTGAACCTTGACTGATGGGATGTCCTTAGAGTGTAACTATCTAACCTGCCTGTCTAGAATGACCACTTGATACTCCTCAAAACTCAAAGTCTTGTCAAGCTGAACCGACTCCCACTGAACCATGTGAAACTGATCAGGAAAATACCCCCTTAACATAGAGATATGGAACACAGGATGAACACTTGAAAGTGCTGGAGGTAAGGCTATCTCATAAGCCACCTCTCCTACCCGTATCAAAATCTCGAAAAGATTGATAAACTTGGGGCTAAGCTTGCCTCTCTTCCTAAACTCACCACTCCATTCACGGGCACCACCCACAAATACACATGATCACCAACCATGAAATCTAAAGGCCATAGCCTCTGATCAACGTAGCTCTTCTACCTACTCTAGGTAGTTCGGAGTAACTCTTGGATCACACGAACACTATTCAGAGAACATCTTAATAAGTCGATGCCCTTATCCGTTGTGGATTTCACTCATTCAAGATCAATTTATAATTAGTGTCCTCAAACCCTAACTTTTTCAATCTCTAGTATAATATTGATGATTTGTAGCTATGAAGGAAATTGGACAATTGTGAGGGTGTGAATCCATTTTTGCACAATTTTACCTAACTTATTTTTCAACAACCAAAAGGAGCCTCTTGAACAAAATTACCCATACCTTCTCACCAAAAATCATTTTTGAAATATTGTATTGTTGTAATAGACAACTTAGGCCAAACGCTTAAGTTGGGTGTAGAAAGGAAGGATGAATGAAAGCCAAGTGAAGGGCAGAAAAAGTAGAAAGGAGACTCAAACAGTTTTATAAAAATAAGGAATCCGTCCTTATAATATATATAAATATATATAAATATCATTATTAGGATGGATATAGCTTGAAAAAAACTTATAATGAAAAAGAGAGTGAATCAAATAAAAGGGGAATTCAAAATGTTGTGAGTTACAAGTCAAGGTTTGAGTTCTCCAATGAAAGAGAAGAAAAAGAACTTGATAAGAGGTAATAGCGATTGCAACAATGCTTTGAAAAGGTATAAGTCACCAATCCAAATTTACCATACCTTAACCCTCATCCCCATTATAAGACTAAAAGACCCTTGAGATTTTGCATGAACTAGGTTGTTTGATTATTGGAAAATATGGCAAACCTATGGGAAAAAAACTTGCATATGTTTCTCTTTTGAGAGAGTGAGAGTTGCATTGATTCATATTACATTTTTTTGATTTGCTTCGTGAGAGCATAGAATCGTTCTTGACGTGAGGGCAGTTGAATGCATTTGTTGAAACATGTTCTTGCATAAGACAAGAAACTAAGGTGATTTTTTGCTTGTGTTAAGACTAGCTAGTAATCATTTGAAGCTTTTTGATCATGATTGAGGGTAACATTCTATTGTGAGTACTCTTTCTATGGTGCATGCATGTTAGATCTCATTAACTACTGTTGTAGACACCTTTATTGAGCTTTTTGTGTTCTTGATTTACTTGAGGACAAGCAAAAGTTTTAGTTGGGGTTGTTGATGAGTGGTAGATTTGCACTTATTTAAGGTCCAGTTAGCTAAATAATTAGTGTCCTCAATGCCTAACTTTGTCCTTTTCTAATAGAATATAGAAGATTTGAGCTATGAAGGCAATTAGAGAAGGCAAAGACTGATTTTTAAAAGAATGGCCAAAAATACAAAATGAAGTGCAAAGTGAACATTGTTGATCGCCTAACTTAAAGGGTGGATCGCCAACTGAGCATGATCTCACCCAAATTGAAAGTGTATAACACTTGTGTCTACTAAAGAAGGTCAGCGAACTCCAGTAGAGAAGGCGATGCACTGAGTAAGAACGGTGGTCCTAATGCAAATCACCCAAACCGACAATATGTAGTGCAAAAACTAAATGCATGAAAGGCGAATCAAGGTGGTATTCAGTGATTCACCGAACGTGAAACACTGACTTAATTGAGCTGTCTAATTGAGGTTCAAACACCTGAAGCATAGAGCATTAAATGGGGAGCTGAGGAGAAAAGAGTGATTCATCGAGTATGTTTTGTGAACCTGACCAATGTCACCGAGTTAGTCGCATGGTGGATTTTTGGGCTAAATTTTAGGAAAGTATAAATATCCCAAAGGATACAATTTTAGGAGAGTTCGGAAAAAAGAGTTTTTCTTTAGTTCTAAATAGTTTTGGAGAGCTTTAAAGAGTTTTACCTTTGAAGAACACTTTTCTAGCTTTTGTGGTTTTAGTATTTGGAATCTGAAGTTGATAAATTGATGATGAATCCAAAGTGGGTTTACTCTTAATTGTTTGATTTCATGTTACCCATTGCTGCTTTCATTGAAGGTATAACTTCTTTACTTTTTGTGATGGGTGGCTAAAAGCCCAAGATATAGGGGTTCTCAAATGGGGTTGGGTGTTGATTTAATGTAGTAGGTATTGTGCTATGCTCTGTTTTGTTGTTGTTCATGCATGAATTTGGTCTAATTACCATGGAGTTAACTCAAGGGTTAAGGTTGAAAAATTAATTCCTATTCCAATCTCCCGTCGATGCTCGAAAGAAATTAATTTGAGTGGGTAATTGGTTCAATACTAGCAATTTAGGTTTGATGTTTGTAGCGTGCTTTATAGAGAGGTTATGGGTCAGATCTATTTGCCCTATTCTTGAAAGAGAGAATAGAGTAAGGTTTTGGGTTTTTTATGATTGGCATTTAGATGAGACCAAAATAAGATTCTATGCATAGATGATTTGAGATCGAAAGATGATTAGTGTCAACGAAGTTGATCTTAGCCTTTTCATGAATATTCACCACTATAGAGCAGCACAATTACCCCTATGTGGGATTGATTTCCAATCCACGCACCCCTAGGTTGCTTGTTAACCCTTGATTTCTTCGATACTCTAGTTTAATTACTATAATTCAGAAACAATGTTTTATACTAAGTTGGTGGTATCATCAACCCAATTGTTCCTATTATTGCAAATGAGCTAATTTAAAGTCTAAATTTCTTGATAAGGAATTCTCCACGATATACCATTCCATGTGGGATTCGACCCCGATTGGTCGTTGGATTTTTACTGACTAAGATCGCTCACTCTTTTAATTGGTTTTGGAGGGTTATTTTAGTATTATCATGCCCTAGGGCCTAATCTCAAAATAATCAAACCATCCCACTGGAGAGAGACATCTTCTACCAGATAATGCCTCAAATAATGCCATTTGAATGCTCGAATGGTAGTTATTACTATATGCAAATTCCGCCAAATCCAAGGAATGATCCCACTGGCCTCCAAAATCAATAACACAAGCCCGTAGCATATCCTCCAGAAAAAGAATATTCCTATTGACCGTCGTTCAAAGGGTGAAAAGTTGTACTGAGCTGAACCCGGGTACCCAACTCCCACAAAATAGACCTCCAGAAATTTTAAGTGAACTGAGTACCATGGTCTAAAATGATAGAAACTGGCACCCTATGAAAACGTACAATCTCTCTAAGGTAAATCTGAGCCAACCTCTCTAATTTGTAGGCATTCTGAACCAGTAGAAAGTGAGCTAATTTGATCAAACGATCAACAATGACCCAAATGGAATCAAAACCTCAGAAGCTACATGGTAAACCTACCACAAAGTCCATGGATATATGCTCTTTCACTTCCGTATAGGTGGCCATTGAGTCAAACCACCTAGTTTCTGGTGCTCGTACTTCACTCACTAATAGTTCAAGCACCTAGCCACAAACGCTGCAATGTCCTTCCTCATCCCATACCATTAGTAATATTTCTTCGGATCACGATACATCTTCGTAGCACCGAGATGAAGAGAATACATGGAAAAATGGGAATCTTGAAGAGGTAGCCTAACTAACTCACCAATTCTGAGAACACATATACCACTCTCAATCATTAAGATGCCATCTAGATCTAAGGTCTCCTTCGTAGCCTCGCTGCTAAAAACCTGGTCTCGAATCATCTTCAACTGCAGATCCTGAAACTATTGTGCCCGAATTTGCACCATCAAGAAAGATCTCACCTCCACACAAGAAAATACTCTTTCGGACTTACAAATTTCAAGCATAACCATCTGATTGGGTAAGGAATGGATGTATGAAGGAATAGGTCACTCTTTCAAGGCTAAGAAAGCCAAACTACCCATACTCACTACCCTATAACTCAAGGAATTTGCTACCACATTAGCCTTGCACAGATGGTAAAAGATAAAAAATGTCACAGTTCTTTCGTAATACCAACCACCTGCGCTGTCTCTTATTAAGGTCCCTCCGGTGGATAATATACTAAAGACTACCATGGTAAGTCCATACCGCGCAGTGAACTCCATAAAAATAGTATCACCCAATCTTCAACTTGGAGACTACCACTGGAAACTCTAAGTCATGAGTGGGGTAGTCCTTCTCGTGAAGCTTTAGCTGCGTGGACGCATAATCAGTAACTCTATCCTACTGTATCAAAACATAACCTAGATTCACACTGGAAGCTTCACGAAAGTTTGTCAACTCCAGGCCCTCAACAGGAAGAGTCAATAGGCTTTGAAGTCAACAATGACTTGAGCGTCAGAAAGCTCACCTTACCCTCATCCGTCAGCTTAATGGGAACATCTTTCTAAGTCAATCTTGTCAAGAGTTCTGTAATTGAAGAAAAACCCTCAACGAACCATTCGTAGTAGCCCGCACACTCGATGAAACTGTGAACCTTAGTAGGAGAAGTAGGCCTGGCCCAACTACGAACTGCCTCAGTCATCGCTGGATCATCAATAATGCCATCCTTGGACACTACGTGCCCCAAGAATGCTACTAACTCAAGCCAAAACTCACATCGAGTAAATTTGGCATACAACTTCTACTCTCTCAAGGTATGGAGTGCTATGCTTAGATGCTGCTATTCTAAGTTGATTTTAACAAGAGTCGTACTACCTCGATAATTTGATATACTGATTTTGAAGATTTATGAGGCATCGAAGATATGCTTCTTTCCTACTTAAACCATTAGGGGAATCTGGGATCTGCTCAATTTTTACTTGACTAGGCAGCGCATCGACGCCCTTTCCAACATGGTTTTGGCTAATCATTCTTCTAGTTCATCAACGGAGATGACTTATTTTAAGACCTGGTTTGAGCCCATGCGGTGTATAAAAATTTTCATGCATTCCCTATGGGTCCCTCTTGCTGTGAGTACCATCATACCCAGAGATGGAGCTATATGGGCCCTACATAACCCAAATAACATGGGGTTGGTGTATCAACTTGGTTAGTGGTGGGTACTCATGGTTCTATTGTATATCCTTCATTCATATGCATAGCCTATCACCAGTAGAGTTGTTTGTTTCTTGCACACTCTGGTTTTATAGGGGCCGGTTGGGTTATGCTTGTTGTTTGTACCTTCCAGGTTTATGGGGGTCCGGTTAGGTTATTGTTTGAAGATATTTTGTATTCTTGTGTTATTGATCTTCTAGGTTATAGGTTTGGTCTAGATATGTGGATGTTAGCTCTCCTGACCATGGGTAGTTGAGTTTTGTATCATAGCTTGCTTGTGAGTAGGTTGTTTGCTTGCATTTCCAAGTACATTCTTGACATGGTTAATCTATTGTATCTTATTTCTGTTCCTTAATGCTTGCCTATCATATTATACATCCTATCTAGTTACTTGAGTTGTACTTTCTTTCTTACATGTTGTTTATCCTTACTTTATCTTTGGAGCTCAGTTAGTTGGTGCCTAGTGAGTACCACTTGTTGGTACTCATACTATACTTCTGCACCATACAGATCGTTGTACGAGTTCTTGTCATTGATAAAGATCTCGTGTAGAGCAGATTTTAGACTTCAGAGACTAGGTGAGCTCTTGGCATTTGGAGTTACCAATTTCCATCTATTTTGTCAAGGCTAGTCTTTATTTTGCTTCAAATTCAGTTTGTACTTTCATTGTATTGGTAAAAGCCTTGTACTGTTATTTTAATTATATTCTCTCTATTGAATGATTTCAGGTCTTTGGGATGGTTCCCTGTATTATATGTTGTTGACTTCTCTTTCTTCTCTTTTGTGTTAGCTTCTTGTTTCTCTTTTATGTCTTCCATGTGTCAGCCCGATACTTATTGTTCTGATATAAGGGTTAGGCTTAACAACGGGTGGGTATAGTATGTCCCATTCTGACCTGAGAAATCAAGTTGATACATTTCGGGTCGTAACAATTTCAATTTTAATAACAATTGGGAGGACTATACTTTGTGTCAGAAGTGGGTTTTTCTCTAAGGATGGCCCATTTTTTTAATGGAGACGTCAATGAAGAACTACTTCGTCCAAGAACTTTGGATTGGTTTTCTCTTTGTCACTCAGTATACTTCAATGGTTTCTGATTCTAATTGGTCTCCAGATGGGTTTTGGGTACCATTAGGAGTTCCCGGATCATACTTGTAATATTTGGAACATGCTTCATTCTTCGGGAATTTCTCAGAGGCATACTTTCATTTCCTTTTCATTCTATATAATCACTCGCAACAACCCATTTTTTCCTTGTTGTATTGTTATGGATGGAAACGAAGCGGAGGATGAATATCTAGCTTCAGTACATACAAAAAAGCATATAGATTTATTTAGAAGTATTAGTTCAAATAAAAAGGAGTTGAGAATAGATTTCTGGGAAGTATAATTCTATATATTTCAATGAATGCTCTTTAGAATAAACCTATATTTCTATTGGTTTTGTGGTTGTGGTAATTAATCATATTTACTACTCAATCCATTTTATTTTACATGTCCAATGTACCAAAAATATATGTTTCATTTTACCTATCCATTTAGGAGTTCAAAAGAATTTTATTACTTTTTTCTCAGACTATCCTTAGTATTAAAGAATAAAAAGTCAATTAAATTTAGAGTAGTATGATAAATTTGGCTGACTTTTAATTTGAACTCTATATTTGATTGACTTTAATTTTTTTAATACTAAGGGTAGTATGATAAATAAAGTTATAAAATTCTCTTGATTTGCTAAATAAAAATGAAACATATACTTTTGGTACAATGGACTAGTTAACTGAAATGGAGGGTGTAGTAAACATGATTAATTACCTCAATCATAGAACCAACAGAAATATAAGTTTCCTTCAAAGAACATTCATTGAAATAATCAGAATTATACTTCCCAACAATCTCAATTCTCAACTCATTATTCTTTGAACTAATACTTCTAATTAAATCTATATGCTTTTTTGTATCTACCAAAGCTATATGTTCATTGTCCGTTTCGTTTCGATGCATAACAATACATCTAAAAAATAGATTTTTGTGAATACTTCAATAGAAGGAAAAAGAAAATGAAAATATAACTCTAAGAAAGTCACGAAAAATGAAGCTTGTTCTAGATATTACAAATATGATTTGGGAACTCCTGATGGTATCCAGCGTGCATTCGGAGACCTAACAAAATCATAATCCATTGAAGAGTACTGACTGAAAGAGAGAAAATCAATCAAAGTGATTGGAAAAAAGATGAAACCATTCATCTTTAACGTCTCCATTTAGACAATTGGCCCTCCGTAGAGAAAAACCCACTTTTGATACAAATCCCACTCCCAACTGTTGTTTGGAAAATTGAAACCTGTCACGACCCAAAATCTCAGATCATGATGATACGTACTAACATCCTCCGATAGGTAAGACAACCCTATAGACCGGAACCAAAAGTAATGGTCTATCATGCAGAAGAGAAACATAAAGGAAGCATGGAACAAAAATAAAAATAAAAGGGAGGAGAGACACCAAGGAAGTAAAGGAAAGAGATAGATAACAATATAAATATAAAAAAAACATCCCCAAGATGTGGCATCATACGGTAGTCGAGTTTCTATTTAAAATAGGAGTACAAGGAAAATATAAATATATAGAGAACCATCTTTTAATGCATAATAAAGACTAGTTCTAGGGGAAAAAAGAGGAAGATTTGCAACTCCGAACTTTAGGAGCTCACCCTAGTCTCCGAATCAAAAAGCTACTCAACCCGAGGTATACCTCAATGGAGAGATCCCGTACTATGATGTGTAGGGTGTAGAAGCATAGTATGAGTGCCAATAAGTGGTACTCAGTAGGCCTAGGCCGACTTACCTCCAAAGATAAATCAATGATAAAAAAGGTAAAAGGGTTCAAAACACACTCTAACTATGGACAAAATTATTTTTACACATATCAACTTTGCGGGGGTCCTATGACACCTCAGGACTATTTTTAATAAGAATTGCTATATCGTTAACTGCTTCGGTGACAAAGAGAGTGTAATACACTCTCTTTGAGAAAGTAAGAGTAGAAAATGATGCTGAATTATTTTTTACAATAATATTTACTTTAATTTGTTTCTCTTTTTTTTTCTTTCTATTTTATCATCTTCTCAAGTGTATTATCGGTGTCACCGCAATTGACATTAGTGCCGCCCCTAATACTTCCACTACCACTACAAAGTGCATTTCTTCCATCACATTTAACACACAGTATAACAATAATGTTTATACTATAGCAACCATTTTTAACCTCCCAAATATCTACAAATCCTTCCCCAATTCAAAACTCATTTCATTTCTCTCAACCACAATGATTGATAACAAAGATTACAATTGAAAATTAATGTTTTATCCAGAAAATTTATCAGGCTATCGATTATTTACCTTTTTTTTTTATCTTAAAATAGTATTTTCTAGATAATCAAGAACATATTTTCTAATTTGACTCAAAGAAAATGGAATTAAAAAAGAAAAGAAATTGAAATGCAAATGAAATGAAGAAGAAAAAAGTGAAATGAGAGGAAGAGCTTTGGCTCTCAATCTTCTTGGCAGTAAAAAAATGGGGAAAAAATGAAATAGAATATACAGTAAATAAAAGGAAGAGGTTAAAAGAACTTCAAAAAAAATTAAAACAAAAATTTAAAAGAAATAGACACGTGTTAGCGCGTGTTTGTCATTGTTTTACAACAATCTGGATGAGGTTTTTTAAGGGGGCATGTATTTCACTACCCCCCCCCCCCGCCTGCCCTCCACCGCAAAGTTTGTATGTGTAACAACAATTTCGTCCATAGTTGGAGTGTATTTTGAACTCTTTTCCCGGATAAATTACAAGTAAGTAAAGAAACTACAATATTAGTAGCTAAAGAAGAGATATAACACAATTAAAGTAAACAAAACAAGGGAATAGAATAAAATGAGAAAGAGACCGAGACAAGGGAACTTACCTGGAGGTACTAGCCCTACAACCTAACCACTACAAGGGTCAACTATAGAAGCCAACATCGGAGATACAACCTCGATAACTACTGCTATACCTCACAACATCCAAGAGGCCAATCCAACCTGGCCAAATCCAAGAGCACCAATATAGAGACAAGTCCAAACCATTTATAAAGCTAAATATCAAATAGAGATAACATACACAATTTTATACTCAAACAATAACCTAACTGAACCCCCATAAGAGCGAAATGTACACATCAACAAACATAAGTTAGACGACCCCCCATATGACCAGTGGGTGCAAATAGCAATCAATTATACTAGTGACCGTCAACGCATATATATGTGAGTTATGCTATAGAAACCAACGGTGAAATACAACCAATTATACATACCTTTTTAATCTCACTTAAAACTCCCCAAAGACATTTCCAAAATGATCGTCCTTTGAATATAACTCCTTCAATTTCTCAAAACCCATCAATCTAGAAGTGAAGATATAAATCAATGCATATCTTCTATATAAATTAGTTGCAACAAATTCACTTTGCCTTGCTGATAATTAATCACATAACTAAATGACTCAATAAATTAGATCAATTTGGCATGCCATTAATTAATCTTAGTTTTAATTCTTATATGCTTCAGAGCCTCACAAGTGGTCTTAATCACAAATTCCTTATGCTAAAAATGATGTTTCCAATTTGCTAAAGCTCTATGTGAGAATAAAGTTCCTTACCATAGGTAGAATATTGGAATTAAGCTCCTCTTAACTTTTCATTAAAGTAGGCTATAGGTTTCCCTTCTTTCATCAAGACCTCAACAATGCCTACTCCACTAGCATCACACTCTATTTCAAACATCTTCTGAAAATTGGAAAGTTGAAATAAAGTAGTGGAACTAAGTTTATCTTTTAAGATCCTAAAGGTTTCTTCTTATTTTATACCCAAATGAAAAGCTTATCATTCTTGGTGACCTCACTTAGAGTAGCGGCCAGAGAACTAAAATCCCCTCACAAACCTCCTTTAAGAACATTCCAACCCATGCTAGCTTCTAACATCACTAATGGACTTAGTGGTTGGCCAACTCCTAATAGCCTCTCTCTCAATTTAAGTTAGATACACATATGGTTAACATCCCTATTTAAGACATAAGACCAATGAAATACATGATTTTTATTTACAAAACTGATTAGCTATGGATAGAATATAATTTCTGATAAAGAAAAAGATTTATGATGCTATAAAATTAAATTCTCAAATCAACAGCTTGCATTACATGAGTATATTTAATAAACAACACAAATATGCAGAGAAGACTACATATTTACTAAAGAATAGAATATTGACACTGACCTTTTGCAAGATAGTGAACCAAGGCGAGTTTACAGATCTACTGAACTCCGACCTTAATCACAAACCAAAAAACATGATTAATCAAAAGGAAAACTTAGCCAATGTTTTTGAGATTTTGAGAGGAGTTGTGGTTCAAAAACTCAATATGAACAAAGGAGGAGTGGTGGCCAAATGTTTTAGGGTAAAAGTGTGTCTCAAAACCCTCTGAAAACGTACTTGAAAGTAAGCATTTATAGATGAAATTAGAGTTCTTGAATTGTTGACCAGGAATTTGAATTTCACATTCCAAAATTGGTCAAAGATAACAAACTCGAACGTTGGGGTTTTGGATGTACTTAGCAGTCTTCACGCGATTGACATAGCAATAGCATGAAAATAGAGTGCCAACCTTTGTCCATAGGTAAAGAACAATGGAGTTTTGTTGAAAATGGAAGGGAAGGAGAGAGAAGGGCTCCTGCGGCTTGTGAGTTATGAGGGACTTTGGGGGGGGGGGGGGGGGGGGGATAAAACCCTAAAAAATATAAAACAAAAAGGGTATTTTAGGTAGTTAAATGAGGA